>VCRD01002076.1:81595-99160 GCA_006783055.1 Trinorchestia longiramus
TTCCTGTTTTTATCATTACTATATTCATGCTTCCTTTTCTCATCATTACGACGCTTATGTTTCCTGTTCTTATCATTACTATACTCATGCTTCCTCTTCTCATCATTACGACGCTTATGTTTCCTGTTCTTATCATTACTATACTCATACTTCTTCTTCTCATCATTACGACGCTTATGTTTCCTGTTTTTATCATTACTATATTCATGCTTCCTTTTCTCATCATTACGACGCTTATGTTTCCTGTTCTTATCATTACTATACTCATGCTTCCTCTTCTCATCATTACGACGCTCATGTTTCCTGTTCTAATCATTACTATACTCATGCTTCTTCTTCTCATCATTACGACGCTTATAGTTTCTGTTTTCATCATTATGACGCACGTGTTTCATGTTCTCATGATTATGACGCTTATGCTTTCTGTTTTCATCATTATGACGCACATTCTATCTGTTATTAATACGGTGCTCATGCTTCCCGTTCTCATCATCATCAAAACTTACTGTTCTTCACATCCTCTCATTTATGAATACTGCAAATGTTAACCAAAGGTAATTTCACGTGGGTATTATCAGCAAAATATGAAAACCTAATTTCTAACTCTATGAGTAAAATACGCATTTGGTAAATTCAGCAACGCTGCATAATTTTTTTTTAGCTCAAGCGTGTGCCTCAAACCCTAATATTGTTTTACAATTACTTTTAATTTTTTCCCCGTTTTAAGTAAAACGATAACAAATTAGCGGCATTCTGAAGCTTCACCACTAACCGCATGATTAATTTCCTAGTTGACTTTTTCTAAAGCTAACAAAGTCAGCGAATTTCCAGACGTCAACATTTTTCCTGCTATCCCATTAGAATATTTAACAAAGGGAGTCCTCGAATCGGACTTTCTCGACTCAGCCTCGACACGCTGCTCCGTCGCAGGCATCTTTCCGGGGCGCAAACGAAAAAAAGGACGAAGGCAGTTGCCCTGCGGCGTTTCTCTCCATGTGCTGCACTCCCACCCCGTCAATTTTCTCCCTTCATCTCTGTTAGTAAACGCTTCATAAATAAAATAAAAGTTTCTTAAATGATCTGGAATTTGCAGCATCTGCCCTCTCACTTTTAACGTTACTTTGCAACGAAGTTTGTACCCTAGGAACAACTTCATGCAGTCTGATCACTTATGGATATCCTGCCACTTGATTCAATAATATTTCCTTATCTTTTTCGAAATGAATGCTTAAAACAATTCATTGAAATAGTACAATTGTAATACACACATCAGGTCAACGACTAGAAACGTTGCTACCTCTCCATTTACTTCTCGTTATACATTAATCTGCATCCACTAAGACTATACATTACGCATTATAACTTCAATAAAAGATTTTCAATCAGTGAACTGCAACGTAGTAATGTTTTATCTTTTTTCTCTGTTACACTCTTGAAAGTCAATTGACTCCATGCTATTTCCTCGACTGAACATGACAAACATCCAATTTAAATTTACACTATGTTCTTTCCACCGTATTATTTCATCGTGTTTATTTATTTTTTGGCCAGCTTTTCATTATTCATTTACTCTCTTCAAGTAAACCAACAGCTCAAACGGCGTATCAACCGTTTCCCACAACTTATCTCTGTCATTGTTCTTTCCTCTAAATTTCCTGCTCAGCTTTTTCCATGGTCTCAGGTGGCTTCTCCAACTGTTCTTTTCCAACCTAATCTACACTATTTGAACCCACACATTTCAAATACTTTGAATTTAGTTCACGGTTCTCGATCCTCTCCTTCTTGATGCACTTTGCTTCCTCTTGCCCGAGGAGATTCAAGCAAATCAGACGTAACTCGATTGTTCCAAGAATTTAAATCGTTCCTTTCTAAAAACCGCCGCTGCTAATCAATGAACGCTCAAATTTTGAGTTACTTTTTTCACGATTTCCAGTCTTTTTGAGTTCTTTGTGTTTGCAGGAAGAGAAGGACGACCTGAACTCGAACTCTGCTCTTCCAGGGACTGTAGACACTATGCAGCAGCATGCTGGATGAATCTTTTATTGTCACTGCAAAATATTCAAATTTTCTACTAGATTTCGTTTGTAATTGAGTTACACTGAGACGTACTTAGCAAAATAAAGCTGGATTAGAACAGCCTGGTTTGCTTAAAACAACCCATTTTGAATAAAACAGTCCAGTTTTTTGAGACTGTTTAACTTTTATATTAAAAAACATTTTTGTGGTCGTTGTGAATGAAAGTTTGAAATGAATTTTAGGTCCAGAGAGAATGTGTGAAAAAATAAGTTGACATACAAATAAATTTCCTTTGTATTAAGATTTTAGGAGTCATGTTATTTATGGTGTTATCACCCTAAATGTTCATAAACTTGCACATCCTGGATTTGAAAATAAGTCCCTGAGTTTTATTAGTGAAATTGATGCGATGTTCACAAATTAATTTCTTTATTATTGTTTCGTTGATTGTAAGTTTTCAATGAACTGAGGCTCCGTTCGTTTGGTATTAGAACAGCTAAATATTCTTCCTTGATCCTCACTAACATTAATTCCCACCACAATGAGATGCTCCTCAGATTTGAACACTTACTGAAAGTAAAATTTCAAAATAGAATGTGAAACAAATATTGGACTCAGTGCTACATTATTTACCAAATATTTTGTGCTAATTATGGTTTAAAGAGAGACTGCGATCTATGAACAATTTTTACTAAAACATTCAATTTCAGTAACACAGAGCACGCATATTTTTCTACTCGTTCAATTTTTTTTGCTCTAGTTCTTCCTGTTCTTTTTGATCTTAAATTGCATTTTTTCATTATTTCTTATCAAAAAATGCACTACCTGCACCTCAGCTTCTCCATATTGTACATTAATATTGATGATCCGTTCAAAGTTGAGTCATGGTTCATCATTTATTATATGTATCATTTTCCTCAAAAGTCTTTCTCTTTCCAACAAAACGAGACAGAGATAAGGAAATACGCAAAATCCGAACAAAAAAGAAGCAAGCGAGAAAGGTGCGGATTACTTTCTATTGACAGAAGATTAGCTATGAATACATTAATTAGGCACCCCTCGGAGGGACTCAGTAATGCAGGGAAAAGTGAAGGTGCTCGCTCTTATAGAAAAGTATCAACGCCGTAATGCTTCAAATGTGCTTGATATAAAGTGCTGCTTGATATGAAGTGCTGCTTGATATAAAGTGCTGCTTCATATGAAGTGCTGCTTGATATAAGGTGCTGCTTGATATGAAGTGCTGCTTGATATAAAGTGCTGCTTCATATGAAGTGCTGCTTGATATAAGATGCTGCTTGATATGAAGTGCTGCTTGATATGAAGTGCTGCTTGATATAAGGTGCTGCTTGATATGAAGTGCTGCTTGATATGAAGTGCTGCTTGATATAAGGTGCTGCTTGATATAAGGTGCTGCTTGATATATAGTGCTGCCTGATATGAAGTACAAGAAATTTCTGCACCCCTTTATTAATGATGTGTCACTAGAGGTGACGTGATACAAGTTATCCTGTTAAAACAGCCCAAAACCGATATGTGAAAAACGATTCCATGCTGCAAAATTATTCATTAAAATTTAGAATTACCCAATTTCAAAGTTCCATCAGAATTTTGCCGCAATTTGTTCATTGTTCGCCACAACAGAACATTCGTTTAAAATTGTATTCTTATTTCGTAATTAGCGCAATTCCTTGTCCTATGGCTTCACCAATTCATCATTGTAATTTTTATGTTAAATTAGAATTAAATCTTTGAAATATCTCGTAATATTCAAACTCTATGTCACTGCAGTGTATGTTATGTAAAATAAAACTGTATTGTGTTATAGTTAAGAGGGAATTCGACTTTTGAATGCCACAACTGTTCGTTGTTCTAATTTCACGCACAAGCAAAATAATTTGTTGGCATCTTTGCTATTTTTAATTTTTTGAAGACAATCAAGTGTAATTTAGCTCGAATAATTTCATAACCAAAATAAAATATTAAATACATAAAAGAGACAGGCTCTCATCATGAAGAAAGGAGAGAAATTTAATTGGGTTGTACATATTCCGGTTATTTGAAGGAATGATGCTGTGTATACATGTAAAATATAAATGATGTGGGATATTCATGAGAAATGTGAATACTGTTGAGTATATATGGGAAATATGAATGATGCTGGGTATACATGGGAAATATGAATGATGCTGGGTATACATGGGAAATATGAATGATGCTGGGTATACATGGGAAATATGAATGATGCTGGGTATACATGGGAAATATGAATGATGCTGGGTATACATGGAAATATGAATGATGCTGGGTATACATGGGAAATATGAATGATGCTGGGTATACATGGGAAATATGAATGATGCTGGGTATACATGGGAAATATGAATGACTCTGAGTATTCATGAGAAATGCATGTATCCAGTCTTAAAGTACTATTTATCAAGTAAACGAAGCCAGTACTCATTCTGGGATTCCCAGATGTAGTTCTATGTGTATACATTCATGAATGTTTAAAAAATCGAATCATTTTTTGCAACATTTCCGTAGACCGAAATCTGAATTCTGCATTAAAGTAATTTGCATTTTTGCATCCACTTTTCGTAGTCAACATGCAGTACCAAGCAGATGATGAGTAAACAGTGCTGGTAGAGCATTTAAATTATACAGTTGAATTTATAATTTTTATATTTTTATTAGTAGTTAACAGCAGGGGTCTCATCGTGTCGTTGAAACATGCTTTCTATTTTTCATACCTCAATGAAAATGCAAACTGGCATTCAAAGAATCTTATTGATTTTATTCAACGCTACTAACGATTTATTACCAGTTTCTAGGAAATTTCACTTCTGTTCTTCCGTCTTTTTTAAAACTTAAAATTATACGATTTATATTCTTCATCCGTTTAGGTGATTAGACGATAAAAATCGAATTATTCTAGAAGTACTTACAGTCTTCGTCAAAGTTTTTTAAATATTGATTTTTGGGATTTCTTAACCTATTTTAAAATCTTGTCATTTTCATTTTCGTGTGCGCCAGTTCCAATTTTTTTAAATTTAGAGAATTTGTGTAACATTTTTTTCTTCTTTTCTTAATCCTGACTACAATTGCATTAATTTTTCTACTCGCACAATTTGCTTCAGTTCTTTTGGTCGAGCTTGTACTCTTCATTATAGTACGTCACTTATAAGACGCTCTTTTCCTCTTAGTTGTTGTAGTACATCACTTATCGCAAGACTTTTCCTCTTAGTTATTGTAATACATCACTTATCGCAAGTCTTTTCCTCTTAGTTGTTGTAGTACATCACTTATCGAACATCTCTTCCTCTTAATTGTTGCAGTTTGTCACTTATCGCACGTCTCTCCCTCTTAATTGTTGCAGTACGTCTCTGGTTGTACGTCTCTAACACTCACGCCGCCATTCGCAACTCAAGTTAACGTCACTCAACTTCCTGGCGTTTTTTATGACGCTGAGTTAGACAGCCAGACGAAGAGCTCGATTGTTCGACGCGCTCTTCTTAAGAAAAACCAAAATTGAATCGAAAGAAGAAGTCAACAGTCGTGCGCACAGCAGTCGATGCGGCACCGCTAGCTAGAAATTTGAATAGTTATCAGATGGCAGAGAGAAGTTCAAATAAAGGGGAGGGATAGAAAAACATAGAGAAATCAAGCTCAAAGAATGAGTGAGGAGAATGTAAGCTAAATGAATTGATCTATTTGGACGACCATAAAAAGGGAAATGGAAAAAGAAGACTCCTACAAGGGAAGAACGGATAAAATTTTCTCCGAAAAAAAACAGAGAAATAAGGAAATAAAGTAAAAGGCCAAGATAACGTTGATATTTAGGGAATTTACAGTGCGTTTAAAAATATTTTAACAGATATATCGGAAAATTATATATACATGAAAAAAGTTAGCCATGTTTAAAACGGAACGTATGAAAATGATACTATACTGTCATGGGTACAGTGTGTGAAAGTGAGCTATTGAGAGTAAGGACCAGTAGAAATCGTAAAGCTGACGGATCCAAAATAACCCATATTGAAAATTCATGCATTGAATTGTGAGCAAATTCCCATGAAAAATAAACTTAGTCACATATTCCCAGTTCAGTTCCGTCGTTTTATCACACTTAAAATTATTTTCCTGAGTTTTTTCTGATTCATATACATATTTCTGTTTCCTATTTCTAAAAAAAGTCCTTCGTGAATTTAATCAAATAATCAATCAATTTCAATCTCTTTCTATCGTGACTGTGTTATTCATAACCAAGCCTAGTTATCAGTAGCATAGCAGTTACTGCAGAGTCAGCTGTGAAAAAGTAAAAAAATCCTTGGAGAGATAGCATAAAGTCTACGGTGTTCACTACCAAGATTTTACTTACTCGGCACTTTCTGCCGACGCTTTGTTATGAGAGCAAACCATTTCCCCTGCTACTTTTCTTTGGTATCAGGCCAGGAGATCGTACGATATTCAATACTTTCGAAGGTGGGTGCTGCTTCTGCTTCTATGTAGGAGTAAAGAACTAAAAAATACCTCATATAGGGCGTTTACAGCGTGGTAAGTTGAATATTGACTCTTTAAATATAATCTTTATCAAAGAATTAATTGGAACTTTTCGTAATTTTGAAAATCACAAAAAGTATTGAAGCCTTTAAAACCTTAATGATTATCAACCGTTTCTAATGTTACATAAGATTATGATTGAATGAGTAAAAGTGTTATTAAGATTCTAATAGCACTTTTACTTATTCTGAAGATCATAATATATGTTTCATTTTTAAGATTTTTTCCTGTATAGTTCTCAGCTGCAAGTTTGATTTCCAAAATTTGTAATGCTACAATCAAAAATGCAATAAATCTGAAGTTTAACAATTTACACCTTCTGAGTGTGACTTCTATGCTTGATGGATAGGAACGACCGCACAAGTTTTCTAAATGGCTTTAATTTTTGATGGGCAAATGAAAACATCGGCGAAAAACACCTCGTAAAAGTTCTGTGGTTCTGATAACACCTGAATATTTGAACAAATCCTTTTCCGTGGAAATCAAAGCAAGCTAAAAACAGAATTGAGCAAGTTTAAAATATCACATGAAACTGAAATTCACCCAAAATTAAAGAAACAGTTAATACGTCCTGGTGACCTAATGAACACAAGAAATTTATTTTGGGGATGAATTTCAAACCTGAAAAGTTTTTCTCGTGTGACACGTGAGTAGAAAAAGTAATGACTCAAATTACTTTTTTAACGTTTTTTAAACTTTACATACAATTTTTGAACTCGAACGTACAGTGGTGTATGATCAAAGATTTAAAATGAACAAAATTCAAGTCACAATAAAAAATCTGTTTCATCAATGTAAACAAAGGATCCCATGAAGCAAAATCTCGAAGGCAGGTTCTTAATTGGCACTGCAACACGTTTTCTAACTATTAGTTTGGTGTATATACATTTTCATTGATCACAAACAACAGAGGTAAGAGAAGCTAAAAAATGAGAGAGATGAATTTCACAGCCAATCTCTTACACGCTCAAAGTTTCTTCCTTGAAAGCCTGATGTTCAAATAAAATTTCCCATATTTCTTCAGACTTTTCAGTTCTTCTCGTGGGATTAAAGAAGAGTGTTTGCTTCTTACCCTGATGCCATACAATGGTGCCTTTTCCGACGTGCCAGGCAGTGGCGGAACAGGCGCTGGATGCTCTCCAGATTCACGTGAAAAAGTTTTAATACTACACAAAACGTAAGAGTAGTCACATGAAGTGAAAGCTAGAACGCACATATGTTTACAAAAAAAATGCTCAAACTCAAGCATGTGGGATAATTGGTAGCATTAATTCCACTGATTATCATGGCGTATTTCATGATATCACCTTTGATGACATGAATGTCGTTTGATGGCATGAATGGCCTTGTATAATAGCATTGTTTTTTGATTACATGAATTTCTTTTGATGACATGAATATCCTTTGATGACATGAATATCCTTTGATGACATCAATGTTCTTTGATGACATGAATATCCTTCGATGACATGAATGCCGTTTGATGGTGTGAAGTGAAAGCACAGAATGTCACTGATGCAATAACGCACAAATTAAGCAAATAACAATCAGGACACGTGAAAGTGTCGGTGGGTTTAACAAATTATAAGGTTAGTACACAATATCGTGTGCAGGGAGCTGAAACTTTGCGTAAAACAGAGCAAATATTTTTTCAAGCGTACGGTGCTGTTTCAAAACTGGACACCTTAAAATATTATTTGCCTTACATTCCCTGGAAGTTATTTGAGACTGACAATCGTCCCATGTTACTATAGATAGTTTTGACTAACAGAATTTTACAGTTAGAGGCTTAGTTTTTTAGTAGAAGTTCGTATATCTCATTAGTGGAATTGATTTACGATGGATATATCGTATCTTTTACTTCTCTGCTTGTCCTTGTTCATAAGTACTTGCTCACCCTCGGATCATATAACTAAATGCTTTTTCCAGTAAAGACACGTAAACACTGTTCTTCCGAGTAAGTTTCTACAATTTTTTCCCAGTTGCTTAGGTTTTATTACTTTCTAAACTCAATGCACGCTACCGCTGAACTGATTCTCTCTCCAAAGCTTTGAAACATTTTTCCCTAGTCGAATGTACCATATATTTAAGCTCCAATTCTCCACTCTTCTCCACCACTTAACATTGCTACCTACTATCTTCTATTGACTTGGCTACTCTTTTTTTCAACATTCAATAATGATATTTACTCTGTTTCACCACCTTACATTGCTCTCCACTATCCTCTATAGACTTTGCTACCCTCTCTACTCCATAGACGTAATTACCCACTCTACTCCACCATTCAACAATACTACCATTCTCCCAAACTCTCTCCTCCAAACAATGAACTGTTCAAAAGTTCTTGTCCACTGTAAATTACGTTCAAATTCCCACTTTCTGATCAGCATTCTTCCCAAGCTTCACTCTCCAGTCCTCATGATTCTCAAACTCCCAGTTCCCGGCGTGCATTCTTGCTCACGATGGTATCAGCGTGAAGTAAGAGACAAGTCTTCCAACAGCAGCTTCCTGAACAAACATTTCCCCGTTCCCCTTCCTCCTGGTCCCACCTTCCCTCTGGTCCCTTCTCCCTTCATCACATACGCTTGCGGGACTCGGGAATATGGTGGTGCATAATTTGAGAAAAGCATCTGTGCTAAGTTTCCTGCTATCAAGCGCTGTTCTAAGAAATTTGAGTTTTTGCTCATGTTACAGTAATTCGTTCGATATTGCAGAACTCAGTAAGAGATTTTTATTAAAAATAGTTTGGTAAATTACGGTATTTTTCATGGCTAATTTAATGGCTTTTAGATTCGATTTTTGGAGTTACTTCTACTTACTTTGTTGCCGGTTACTGTACGTGTGGTTTTGTTGCACATTGTTAGTGATATGTTTGTGCACCTTGTCAATAAAAAATTCTTCCGACAACATAAGTGAGAATATGTACATGGAATATTATTCCATCAGTAAGATAATTTTTCCTATTAAATTAGAAACCATAGAACTGGATTTCATTTTTATGTTAACTCTGAATTTACCTTGAAAAAAAATCTTCATGCGTGATGTTATTTGCTTATACCTATCAGTCAAACTTTTTATGTGTGGTTTATTCTTCTACTCTAAAAATAATCAACGACTACAATCCTAGACCATAAAAAATAGTAGATTATTTACCGTTAATTGATAACAAAAACATGTGAAATTTTGAAATATCTAAAACAAGGAAAGATCCTCACACATTGTGAAAGTCACAGCAAAATCATATTTTTCGTGAACTTACCATGAATAAAGATTCATGTTTAACTCCTCTGGTCTGCATTAGAACTAAATGCCTGTGCAGCAAAAACCATCCGTTATTGCTCAACATGGACAAATAATAATACTGTTATTAATGCACTCGAACAGTCAAAATAAATCACCTATGAAAAGTGGTTTGCAGTCTAGCGTTATCTGACTTGGAACTCAAAAACATCGCACCAGTGTCTGGGTCACCAACGTGTTCAAATCTGCAGCTTTTGTTGCAGAGCATACAAGCGAGTGGTAATGCAGCTATTACTGAGTCTCAAAACGCACATATGTGGATCATACAATGTACTGAATCATGGAAACCATAACGAATATGGACTGCATTATGATGCGCACACTGGAGGTATTTATTTCATATACCACAATGTTTCTGGTTATTAAAAATTCTCATCATTCTTTTCGTGTCTTGTTTCCTTTCCTTCGCATACTGCAGAGTGCGAACGAACGTAAAGTGCAGTCAGCAGAAATAAGTTTTTGGCTCAGATAAAATTATATTTGTCATAGCTCAGCTCCAGAGAGTGCATCTCGGACAGTCTCACGTGGAGAAGCAACTACAAGATCGCTGTTTCAAGAATTAAAGCCATGCCTTTTAGTGATCTTAAACAAAGTGAAGAAACGCAATTGAAAGTTAGATTTTTGAGTGGTCTGGTCTGGCTAGGAATCCAGTTCTTGGACCGCCATGAGATAATTCCTTCTTTTGGATAATTTTGTCAGTTCATTAAATTTACTTAGTACGCTGCCAAACTTTACATTCGATTATACACTCCTATGCCAGTAAACTAATTGCACTTATGTAATAGATATTATGGAGTACCTGTTATGTATAATACATATATGTAGATATTCCCACGGTACGTGGCAGGTGGCAGCAAGTAATGGGACGGACACACACAGATACAGAGAGAAAGAAAGAGAGAGATGGAGGTACATAGTCGATTATATATGTAGATAGCAGCTATTATATGGCAGCTGCTATGTGACAGTTGCATGCTTTAAGAGATCACAGTGACACTCACCTACAACACTGATGATGCCGAATTGACTCTTGGCGACGTTTGTGTTGATTTGACACATGTAAGCACCCGCATCAGACGCATTCACCTGAGCCAGAGAAATTGCAGACACTATAGCATAGATCTTACTACAATTAATTCAAATATATCGCAAGTAAAACAATAACAATACAATGATTACAAACGCTATTGAATTGATGTAGTAGCTATAAAACAATTACTATACAAGTAACAACTTCGTGAAGAACAGATATGGTAAAGAAACGATAACAAAACTTTGTCTTACGTGATTTTATGACGTGTGTTAATGCGTAGCGCCCGTAAAAACAGACGGAGCTATTTCACACACGTACGAACGTAAGTAGAATTAGCCTATAGCAAAAATATCAGTTTAGCGTTTTCTTCGCTAGATTGTGATACGCTACCCAGAAAATGGAAGCCTTGAACGAGAAATACTCAAGTCTACTGTTGTACTAGGCTCTGATAAAAACAGAGTTCAATGCTACTGTATTCTACGTGGTAACCAGATTAAAGTGTGTCAAGTTAATGCGACAAACCATTATCAAAAATTAGGTTAATACAAAACAGTGGTTGTTGAAGCATTTTGAGCTGAAGCATCAACCACTCTATAAACATTCTCTCTTAGTAGTACACTAAAATAATGATCACGCTTCGCAAGTGCATGGCAAGTGCCGGGGTAAATTGATGTGTTGAAAGGCATGCGAGTACAGTTATGTGTCTTATACGATCAAAGAAGCTAACTACCACGATTTCAAATCATATACTTCATTAGAATAGAATCCACTACTTTGAGACTTTATGTGAAACAACTTTAGGGTCCAGATATTCAATTAAGGGAAACTGCGAATGAGCTAGCGCTACGAAATGACAATGTGAGTATCTTCTTATTCTGATCTTGATTTCATGTTTACATACCACGCAGCTGCTCTGGGACCTGTGATAATCAAAGTCTCTTCTAATGAAGCATTGCAATGAACAATTATTGATTAAAATTGTGTGCTAAATACGTTCAGTGGAACTTTGGAACATCTTAAAATTTCTCAGTTAATTTTCTTGCTTGAAGTAGCGGATACTAGTGCATTATTTGAAATGAGAAGCTATACGCACAATATAGTGCTATTTGTAAACCTGATTTAAATTCATCTGTGATATCAGTTGTTTTATTCAATTTAATCTTGACAAAAATACTAGCATCCTAATTTAAACCTATTAAAACATGTATGGTATAAGTTACATGTAAAATAAAAACAAGACCCTACCTAAACAATCTTAACAATCTTTATTTCCAATCAAGTACACAGTACATAGACATTTAGTACATTGGTTTTTAAATTCTTAAGGTTAACATTCTTAGAGTAAGGATGATGGTGAGCTCCATGCGACGATCCTGGGATGTGTCCATGGGCGATGAGTTGAGGTCTTACCGATAAGTGCGAGCTCACGGCGTGAAACGAGAAATAGCTCGTATTCATTGCCGGGTTTCGAACCCGCACGCAGTCTTTCTGTACAAGCAGAGACCCGATACAGAACACGGGCCGCATACCACTCGACTACGGTGGCTGCAAAAAGGAAGTATCTCTAACGCCGTATGTTTCGAAAGATGAAAGTTCAATCATTAGTTGATGACTGGATCAATTTACTTATTAGTTCTGTCATTGAGGTGTAAATTCAAACAGGCATCCATTTTCTGTTGTCTTCTGTTCACAAGAAACCAACAGTCACTGGTCTTGGCACGACTTTTTTACATTTATTGCATATATACAGTATTAAGGATATATGGACTCACACATACCTACTTTCTTGAACCTAGCATATCGAATGTCCAGTCCTTATGAAATTCTTTGATGTGAAATTGACATCATTTCTATACTCTTAGCATGAAACAAGTATCCCAAATTTCTAATTGATAAATATCTTAGAAAATTTCTGGATGAAAAGGGTTGTTTTTTTGTTCTCCTGCGTGCACAGCAAAGCCGCATGTGCAGCTGCTGCTCATGGGCTTTTTGAATACGAAATTTTAGAAACAAATGTTGTCTTTGGTCCGTAACGCTTCAAGAGTATAAGAGATGTAACCTAGTAAATAGAAACAACTCAAAAACATAAAGCAAACTGTACACAGACTAGACTACACAATAAATGACACAGACTACACAATAAATAACACAAACTACACAATAAATGACGCAGACTACACAATAAAGGACACACACTACACAATAAATGACACACATTACACAATAAATGACACACACTGTACAATAAAGGACACACACTACACAATAAATAACACACACTACACAATAAAGGACACACACTACACAATAAATGACACAGACTACACAATAAATAGCACAGATTACACAATAAATGAAGCAGACTACACAATAAAGGACACAGACTACACAATAAAGGACACACACTACACAATAAATAACACACACTACACTATAAATGACACACACTACACAATAAATAACACAGACTACACAATAAATGACGCAGACTACACAATAAAGAACACAGACTACACAATAAATAACCCACACTACACAATAAATAACACAGACTACACAATAAAGGACACACACTACACAATAAATAACACACACTACATAATAAATAACACACACTACACAATAAATAACACAGACTACGCAATAAATAACACAGACTACGCAATAAATAACACAGACTACACAATAAATAACACACTACACAATAAATGACACACACTACACAATAAATAACACACACTACACAATAAATAACACAGACTACGCAATAAACTGCACAAAAATGACTACCTTCGAGAGATGAAGCGTCCAGGTGCGATGGCCGTCGTAGCTGACATTGACGCGAGGGTTACGAGTGATGACGTGTTCCTGCACAGTCAGCACTGCTGAGTGGTCAAACGCCAGCCACGCCACCTGCGAGAGTGAGGACAGTTCACAGGAAGTAGTGTCATGTTAACCTTGAGGGGAAATTTGAGGAGAAAGTGAACCACCTTAACCCTGAGGGAAATCTCAGGTGAGGTAGCGGCACATTAACCCTGAGGGGAAATTTGAAGGAAAGTTGAACTACCTTAACCTTGGGGAAAGTAGAAAGGGAGTTGAGCCACCTTAATTCTAAGGGTAAATTTGAGGGGAAGTTGAGCCCCCTTAACCCTGGGGAAAGTAGAGGGCAAGTTGAGTCCCTTAACCTTTACGAGGATAAGTGATGGTGCAGGGGAAGTGATGGTGCAGGGGAAGTGATGGTGCAGAGGAAGTGATGGTGCAAGCGTCACACGAGGCTGAGATCGTCTCTGCAAACTCCTTACGAACTGAGCAAACAAAGGAGAGGGAAAAGAAAGGGGAGGGAAGAGGGAGGGGAGGAAAGAGGAGGGGAAAAGAGGTAAAGGGAAAAGCAAGCACAAAATTATGCAATGTTACAAAGGCAGCATGGAATATAGGAGGCACGGATGAAGTTATGAAATGAGTAGGCGTATAAGAAAAAGAAAGGGATACAGTGATCAAGAAATGGAATAAGTGAAAAGAGGTGAAGTAGGAAGCAATAATTGCAGGATAGACGATGCGTCAACATGATGAATACATGTGTAGAGAGATCAACATTTAAATTATAGCGTAAGGAGCGAAGAATTGAGGAAAATTAAACCACTTAGCGATTTATAAGAAAGAAACGAATAAAAGAAAGAACCTAAAAATAATAGTGGTTTTGGACTTGACAGACATTGGCAGAAAATTGAAGGGTATGAAAGAATTTTTTTTCAAAATGTATGAAAGAACGATTAGAAGACCTAAAGAGCGAATTAACAACACTGGATGGATAACTTTTGTTAGCAAAAAGTGACATCGGTTTTGGAATGTGTTGATGGGGATAATTCTTGCTTATTTACTTGTGTTAAATCTTCATTGACTTTGAATAGAATTATTATTCCTCCATATCGAGTTTCATGAATTCTGTGCCACATATTCGAAAAATTCCTTTTCATATAAGGTGTTTTACACAAACTAGAACTCTATTTAAATACCAACAACTCGGGAATAAAGTATCGGATTTATATGATCATGCTTTCGTTGGATGTCGAAAATTGTTTCCTGTTTTAACAGCTACAAAATTATGAATAAAAAAATTCAATGATAATATCAACGTCATTTTTTTGACAATGAAGACAGAGAAAAATGTAAACCCGCTTCTCGATATATATTGATTTTTATTTTATTAAAGAATAGACATAGGTCTCTGGTTTACCAGTACCGTAACGGCTATTACTGTTACCATAACGGTTATAACTGTTATTGATGATACTTTAATTCAAAGAATAGCATCCCCATAATGGTTTCAAGAAACCCAGAATGACAAGTCTCTGAAGCAAGCAATTAGTTCAGGAATCAGGTTTTCGTAGATGGAATCAGGTTCTCGACATTGAAAAGCTGTCCCTATTGGCAGAGCTGCTTTAGAGAGACTGCATGATTAACACAAAGACCTCAGAGATACAAGCTGCATCAAGCCTCAAAAACTTCAGTAATACTGATGCCCTCACTCAGACACAAGACAAGATGCTCAGATGAGGAAATCTGCAGCCAGATCACGATGAAAACACACGCCTGTTGTCGGGTTGGGTGCTGATAACTTCTTTTATGTGTTTCAATAGAAGCATGACGTCGGATAATTAAAGATAATAATGGGTGATGAGCAGCAGAGAATTAGTTCTGTGATGGGTTGAGAAAAAGGCTTATTTGATGAATAAGATTCAGGGAGTTATGTGTTCCCACTGGGTATAAGTTTTGTCAAAAACTAGTATGAGGAAAAAAGTTTCATGTTCAAGAACCCAATGAAATTATTTCAGTGCTATTGTAGTATTATGGTGGGAGTGGAATAGGAACGAGACTTTTTAGTAGAAGCAATTTCATCAGACTCTAGAGGCAGGTTTTTCTCCTCTGTTCTTCAGTTTAAAACGACGGTTATGATAAGACGGACGATGATAATAACATATCGACGATGAAAATAAGACGATTATAATTAGACGGAAGTGAACGATCATAATAAGACGGATTTTCTTGTAGTAGAATAATACCTTTTGGTTCTTTATTTTATCCCCTCGAAATATTTTTCACTACAAAAGCGCATTGCAATTTTCAGAAGCGTATTATCATTACAAATTTCTTGTACAAGTTTTTAAATGACCATTTCCTTAATGGCAGTCAGTCACTGGAAAAAAATAGCTTCGACACGAAAATTCTTGTTCCAAGATATTTTATAGCATAACACTAAATTCCAGGAACTCATCTCAAATTATTAACTTTCACAGACGATCGTCAGTTATTTCATAAGAAGCGTTGCAAGCTTCAATGCACGTGCTTGTTTCATGCTTCTTTGCTTTTATGATTTTAAAAGTTTCAACACATGCGTCGTGTTCGCACTTCTTGCAGCGATCATGGCAGTTGTGTAGGCTCGATCGCAGCCTTGTCTCTAGGGGAGTGTGGGGACCTCATTGAATTAAACGTCCCTTAATGGAGACGAGCAAAATTTACAGCCAAATTGCTTACTTGGGGTAACTTGCTCACTTGGGGTAACTTGCTCACTTGGGGTTACTTGTACACTTGGGGTTACTTGTTCACTTGAAGTAACTTGCACACTTGGGGTAACTTGCTCACTTGGGGTAACTAGCTCACTTGGGTTACTTGTACACTTGGGGTTACTTGCTCACTTGGAGTAACTTGCTCACTTGGAGTAACTTGCTCACTGGGTTTAACTTGCTCACTTGGGGTTACTTGTACACTTGGGGTTACTTACTCACTTCATTAAACTTGCTCACTTGAGGTAACTTGCTCACATAGGGTGACTTTACGACCCTGAAGAACACTAAAAGTATTGAGGTTTTGTTTGGATGACTGCATCATCATACTGTATTTAGCTGACAATTAAGATCAAACTATACTACGTTCTGTAATTTAATTGAAATTATCACTTAATATTCATTCTTTCTGCTCATGACGTGACTTTTGCCGATGCAACTATAATTATGTTCCCATGCCTCTTTTGTTGAGTATTTTTTTGTAAATTATGTATTATTCTGTATTTTTGTATAGTATTAAATACTCAATTTATTTACTATATTTCTTTTATTTAATATGATTTACTTCTCACTCCAATGTATGGGTGTACAATAACATGAACAAAAAGCCCCTCACTTGGCACCAATTATTTTTTCTAACTTGGCTTTTTGAATCCGGCGATCAATTGGTCATTAAAACCCAAAAATAAAAGCGTGGTGTATTTCTGTACCCATCATTTTACTTTAATCTATGAAGCTGAGTAGAGTACTGATACATGTTGTTTCTTAGTTATTCAGTTACTATAATAATCAAACGCAGTAACTTTATAATAAAAATAATTCTATTCGTATTGCCATGCTTCTCTTCATAGTTTCATGCATTCTCTTCTTCCTCACACACAAAGCTACAAACCTTGCAACAAGTTTTTTTTCTACAAGTAAAACCAAAATGACTTCTTTGCAGTTCATGTACACATAATGAGCACGAACAAGCAAGACCATCCCTAAACCTCTATACCATACACCACCGCTACCACACACCACCACACCACCCTCACACACCACCATCACACACCACCACAACACCATCACACACCACCACAACACCATCACACA
>VCRD01002077.1:0-101190 GCA_006783055.1 Trinorchestia longiramus
GACGAGTATCTCAAAGGTGCATGGAAACCGAGTAGTGTGACGAGTATCTCAAAGGTGCATGGAAACCGAGTAGTGTGACGAGTATCTCAAAGGTGTCTGGAAACCGAGTAGTGTAGTGTGACGAGTATCTCAAAGGTGCATGGAAACCGAGTAGTGTGACGAGTATCTCAAAGGTGCCTGGAAACAAGCTGAACACTGGTTTTAAAACTTGAGAATTCGTGATATGAAAATACCTCACAACTACTAATAAGCCCTCGTTTGCGTGGAAATTTCCACGCTAGTGTGTACCCCACAATTATTTTTGTCCATAAATATTTACGCCGCAAATATTTCCCTATACCTATTATGTCGGGAGAGTTTGAACAACATTGAGTTATCGTAAAGTACACATGGAGTTAACGATTGACTGTATTAGAAATCTATCTAGGCTGTCGACTGAACATACCGAATGGACATTAGCCAGCTAGTTTCGGTAAAAGCCACTTCTGACAACAACAATACTGGGAAAGTCCAGGTATCAGCACGCATTTAAATTTTATTGTATAAATTTACTAATTTGAAACGTTAGAAACCCTCCACGAGAAAATATATGTGAAGGAAGACAAACAAAATATGACAACGTGAATATCTGAGACAAACCATAGTATTACCTTTCACTTACCAACATTTATACCGGCCAAAGCTGAAAGCACTGCAGCAAAAAAATAAGCTCGTAAATTTCTAATAATGACTTACCCCTAGGACCAGCAATAACTTATCCTAAAGCCAACGTGCCTTTAGCCCTAAAACTTTATACATTCTTCCTATCAGAAACACTCCCGGAAGTTGCTGCCTTGCTGCTGGAAGCTTGGGCCTACATATTCGCTGACTTATCTCTTCAATTTACGCACACGACCTCGGCCTTGGGGCGAAGTTCGAGAACCTCTAAAAACGACATCGTTTTCGAGGCTCCAACGATACAACGTAGGTAATTTTTGAGACGTGAAGTGAAGGAATGAGAGAAGCAGCCATGGGCTTGAGTAAAATAGGTTATTTGGTAAAAATAAGGGATATGAAAATGATTGGTACGTTTAAGTCTCAAAAGGTAGTGAGGTAGAGCAAACAATTCTCAACTTCACGCTGCATGGCCCAATTGAAGACGAAGTGATTAGTTGATAATGATTAATTCAATGTGCAAACTCATGCATGATGGCCTGCAACACAACAATAAAAAGGTATCAAGCATTGTAATATTGCAAAAGAGCCAATATTACGAGTGAAAACACATTCCAAGGCCTAAAAGATGAAGAAAATAGCGTGATAAATTTTACGAAAACGCTGTACTACATTGTATATATTTTGTTTGCATGAAGCACTGATTCGTTGGTGTGACAAAGGTTGTTGTTTCAAACTGTGACTCTGTTGATTTAACCTATAACAAAAATAGATGTCGAAACTTGATGGCTAAGAAATGTTTATATGGAAGCTTAGCCAAAATAGATTCAACATTTAGGACCCAGTCTCACTTCGAATCAATATGTTACACCTGCGGACTGGAATGCATTTATCGTTGCAATTCGTATTCTCGCCCTCCAAAAATGACTGTAACGCTCCTGCGAGTATCATGTTACATTACGAGCTGGAAATTGGCAATCCGATTTAAGGTATCGCGAGTGTTGGCATGCAAAGATTAAGTGCTGTTCCCATCAGAGAAACAAGGAAACCATGCATTTCCGTCGCGGTTATTGGTATTCCAAGAAAATTCCAGCGTGCAACATTACTAGACTGGCAGCGCGGAAGATGGAATGAGGCTTGCTCGGCGACGTCGCCACAGTAAATGTGCTGCGGAAACATACGAGAAAAAGACCTCTACTAGAATGTGACAGAAAAAACACGAATGCTACTTATGCGTTAAGAGACGTAATTGGGTGTGACGAGACATTTTTTATTTTGGGTTCTCCAACAGAAGTGGTAAACCGGTTAAGCAAGTGTGGTAAAGGATGTAGGAAAAAGTGATACAGAATACAATATAGAAAAAAATTTATATCAGAGTAAAAGTTTAACATACAAATTACCGAACAAAGAAGGTCAAGAGAAAATATTGTTCACATACACATTTGAAAAAAATGCGCGAGCAATAGAGCTTTGAGAAACATTTGTTTGAGTAATGCAGCTTTAAAAATACTTGCACAGTCTTACCTATTTGAGAATTTATTGTACTCACGCAGAGAAAGCTACGTGGTAAAGGCAATAAAAACGCTTAAAATGCATAAACGTGTCCAACTGAGCTCTTTAGTAGGCCTCTTAGCTAACAATAGTAACTATGGTATGTGTGTGTAAGTTGAATACAATGATTTGAATGACAAAATTCTTGGTGGTTCATTATGCATTTAGTGTGTTCAGAGGAACTGGGCCGGTCCTGCTCCAACCATCAGCTCTTTTCTCGTAGGGAAGTCTTGAAAAGATTCTCGCGCATGTCGGAGCAAGGAAATGAGTGGGCTTCCACCATCTAGACGGGGGCAGAATTTTGGTAGAGTAAGAAACAGCATCTCGTTGCATAGCATGCCCCATGTAGTCATGTATTCATACGTTCCAAATGTTCTTTTCCTGCTATACTGACATATCGTGCGTCCCACACACTCCTAATCTTATCTGTTAATTCTTTTAGACCAGTACGTGAATTTTTTTGTGTTTTTCAATTCATTTCTTTCTTTTATTTGCCAGTAGATGCAACCTTTCCGAAGGAGTTTTCGCATTGAAGAGGAAGAAGGGTCACTATACAATGCTTAAAATAGATTCAGTTTCTTCATTATTTATATTAATAAGTACATCAACGAAAGGAAATAAAACATCCTAACTTGCAGTACCAATTTAAAATTTATACGTTGATATATTCCTGTCAATCACACGTCGGTGAAGAATTATTCTTACTAGTGCAATGCCCGTCTAATCTAAATAATTCCCTAATCTGTGAGCGAATGCATTCTGCTGAAGAATTTCATCCCTTCTTTCTTAAGTTAAATTCTCTTGTGCAACTTGATGCTGTTCGACATTAATCTGAAGAATTTTATCCCTTCTTTCCTGAGTTAAATTCTCTCGTGCCACTCGATGTTGTTCAGCGTCATGCCGAAGAATTTCCTCTTTCATGCGTTAAGCTCTCTCTAGCTACTAGGTGTTGCTTTGCATTATTCCGTAGAATTGTCAAACGCCGTTCTAGGGTTAAGTTAGCTCTAGCTTCTCATCGGCGAGCAGCATTGCTTCGTCTTGCTATTTCGCGTTGTTCGTCCGATAGTCTTCGGCGTCTTTCTTGCTGTCGAAGTCTTGCTGCTTCTCTCTTACGGTTGAACAAGTTTCAATCCATGTTGGCCTTTTTTGCAGGAATTTTATTCTGAAATATCCTCTATTATCTCTTTGAAGCTTTTCAAGAAAATCACAATTCCGAAAACAATAACTCAATTTCCTAAATCTTTGGCCTTATACTAAGTGGTAGCCAGGTTACTGGTCAAACTAATTTAAATCAATTCTTTTCGCATTATCAATTAAAAATATCAAAGCATCATGTTGAATTTCAACAGAAAAATGTTCCAAGAAAATTTCTATTTGTAAAAATAAACCGATTGTGTATTCTGGATACCATAATGCAAGTGAAAGGTAATTGAATTGCCACAGAAAAATAATGCAATAGAATGATTTCTTGTATTTCTTAAGCTTTATCATTGTTGCTATCAAAGCTATCGATTAGAAGAGTGTGACACACGGATGGACGGACAGACAGACGGAGGGACGCAGCTCTTATAACATAGATGTGAATTCATATTTGAAGCAAAACTTATCACTAGTTTGTCTAAAATCAGTACCATCAACAAGTGAAATCATTGTGATGATCGCAGTAATATTATCAATTCTGATACATGAATGCACTTCCACAGTAATCCCACTATATAATAATACCCAACTTGTTGCTTCCTTGCTTGGTCTCTCTATCACGCTCTTAAGGATTTAGATGGGAGGAAATTCGGTAGGGTATACATGTATTATAAGCATTGTATTGTGGATACCCGTTAAAATTCCTCGACGTTAAAGACAGTCTTCAGTGTGGAAACTCCTTCACAAAGCCCGCGTCCGCTGGCAAATAAAATAAAATAATTCAGTAAAAAACGTGAATTTTCACGTATGGGTCTACTAGTGGGTACAATACTAAATTGAATCTGAATTGGAATATATATCATCTACATGCATGTATAATCGACTATGTATCTCTCTCTCTCTGTGTTGTCTTGTGGCATTACTTCCTGTCCATTTCTAAAGAAAGTTATTGAACTGAAATCAGAACGGGTATGCTTTTTTTTCTATGTATTGTATTGTTGATATCAAAGGCACCAGATCATTATAAAATAGTGGATTTTTTCCGTTATTAGCGTTTTTCTCTTACACGGGCATGTTATCGGTAAAAAAGATATATAATAAAAGCTCTGTATATATTCATTAAAAATATTCAGATTCTGATAGTAGCACGGGTAAAAGTGAAAATGTATTAATTTCATAGATCCTTAATTTTGTCACTTAAATCAAGTAATTTTAACGGGTACTATCTGCGCCATGTTATCGGTAGATAAGATACAGAATGGAAGTTCTGTATATATTAATGAAAAGTATGCATTTAAAACACAATAATTCATCGTAATTGTTTAATGCTATTATCTTTATAATTTAAAATTAGTCAAATCTAAATCGTGGACTTTCCACGAGAACTGGCTAGTGGGATATGTTACACCAGCACATTTTAAGTATTTGTTTCTCCTACAGTACGATCCCAAATAATTGGTCTATAGTGCAATTAAGGCCAACATGTATCCAAACAAACTCTAACGGAGAAAATAAGAGTATCGCAAGTGTAATAGAATTCTATCCGTGTAATATCGAACAACAAAGAAGAAAGAAAACTAGACTCAAGAATAAGAGGGCAGGGTGGGTAGCGTTGGTGCCCCTGCAGCGCGAGGGCACTCAGGGCACCTTTAATGGAGGCCGCCATGCCCAGCTAAGCGACAGCTTCTGAAACATGGTTCGAGCCTTCCCGTAGACTTCATAACCAACCTCTTTTCTCGAGAAGCCCATTTTAAGAGGAAGTTGTCACTTCACCAAAATATGCACAGCCCCAAAGAAATTGTGGTAGTTCTGTTGGTTGGGGAAACTGGAATAGAATACTGAGAAATATATTTACTGGCAATGTAGACTACAGAGCTGAATTTAATATAACATATGCTGAAAATGTTCAACTCGAGAAAGAGATACACTGAAAAGGAAAACATTGATCTGATTTGATTAAAGAACATACTAAACATTTAGTGATGGCAAAATTGAAAAAGGAATGAATGATCTATATAATATTCTGCTTGTTCCTTCCTTAGTTAGTTAGTCCGTTACGCTTTCGTCGAGTTTGTAGTATCATAGCTGCTGAATTCCTCAGTGTAACATTAAAAAATGGCTTTTAGATGCATTGATATGTTTGACCTAATTGTTAAGATATATATATAATCAGACATCCGTATCTTACATACAAATCTGTCATAAATCTTGATAGTATCAGCAACTTTTCTTCATGTTTAAGTAATACTTGCCCCGATTATAGCCTTAGAACTACACAATGGAGAGAAGATTGGAAGCTGCTCACTATAGAATGAGACTCTACAGGCCATCCAGAAAAGTATCAATCATATCAGAACATATTTGTTGATTAAATATGTTTCTCATCCCGTGGAATTTCCACTGGTCCTGCTAGTCAATATTATTTTACTAGGAGACCTATACGTGAAAATTCACGTGTTTTTTACTGAATTTTTTGGTTTAATTTGCCAGTGGACGCAGGCATTGCGAAGAAGTTTCCACATAGCAGGATGTGCCTTTGGTATCCACAATACAATGCTTAGAATACATGCACACACAATCGAATTTTTTTCATCGAAATTCTTAATAGCGTAACTAAGAGACGGACCAAGCAAGTAAGCAAGCAAGCAAGCGAGCAAGCAAGTGAGCAGGCAAGTAACCAAGCAACAAACTGTGTATTATTATATAGAGGGATACAAAAAGACGGAATGATGTTCCTCTTTAAAGATGTCAGCTGACCTACGATATTCAATATAGCACTGCTGCGCTATCCAATTAAATTAAAGTTTAATGCTTCAAAAGTTTATACTATCTGTCTCGCTAAAAAATAAATACTTTGAAAGACAAAACTAAACCTTGAATGAAAATCCGGTGATGATTCCCAATGAAATGGAAGTGTAACTCTAGATTTTCAACTCCCAAGTCAGACGTTTCGAGGGACCCCTGGATCTCCCCGAGTAACTTTACCAATAAAATAAAACTCCGCAATCTAAAACTCACTTCAGAGCACGGCTCTCGGATAACGGAATAGAATGTCATCCTCATGGCTAATTTTCTCGCCAACTTTCTGGTAAAAATAACGAAGTGGCCGCAGCGTCCGACTAACTTCTAAGGGTTTCCGCGAAAGCACGCCCGGGGGATCTAGGTGTCGGGGTCTCGATCGCTGCGCTGGCAACATAAACAAGAGGGTAGAGTGTCCGGTCCAGACTGAGGTACCCTTTGCAGAGCTGGGCGCCAATTCTGTTACGCATGAAACGAATTCTATGACATTGAGTAGCGAATTATTAGCTCTCTTGCTTTGGGAAGTGCATGGAGCATACAGACTATAAAAAAGCTCTAAGGTGGATATAAGAACTTACAGCATTTAACTTCACACGCATAATTTCGAAGTCCATATTCAAGGGAGCAAAGATCAACGGGCATAATTTTAAATAATGTACAGGAATAAGTATTATCGAACCAAAGTCCGAAGAATTTTCTACTTTGAAAATTTTAATTTACTTTCATTTCTGGGAACGGATCAAGTGCTTTGTTTCTCCATCGAAGTTTCCTTTGATGAAAGTTTTACCATACACATGAGAGGAGTATAGCAGGGATTAATGTAGAATAGATATACAATCTTTTAACGGCAATCGGTCAGAGGAAAATTCTAAATGAATGCTTAAATGCGAAAAAATTTTACGACCGAATACTTTTAGAATTCCATTGAATTCACTCACAATCGAGGAAAATAAATAGACACTTTGGTATTGGGCCGCCAGTTGAAAATAATATAAATAATTACCTTATTTATAAAGTTTAAAACAGTTGAAGGTATTTTTAGGGACATCGAAAGATCGAAAGGTTTTCAAATTGCCATTGCTTAAAATATCTTGTTCTTTTAATACATAAACTATTTGATAAGTACTTTGACGGAACAATAGTAATTGTTGCTCGAGAAGAAATTTAAAGGGATGTTTAGGTGCTACTTTCTTCTTTTTTCTCAGTTGTTCAGTATTCTTACACACTGTATTTTCAAATGTTATTTGCTCCAAATATGGAATAGTAGTTCTAGTATGTGTGAACAAGGTTGGAGTCATTTCATTCTTTGTTAATAATAAAAAACACCAGGAACCATGCTAATGATCCTTATAAAATAACAATAATAATAGTAAAAGTCAACAGCTAATGTAAACATGTTGAAAACTTTAAGTCGGAATTGATGTCAGTTGACCGGATTCTAATAAGAGAACGGCCAATGTTTGTCTTCCTACACAGTACATCACACACGGGTGTATCTGAAAATGTGTATCTCAACAAGTTTTTCTTTGGGCAGCAAGTGCATTGAATCCTTTAGAGAAGCATGCTACAAGAAAAGAATACTTGGAGCAGTGAAAATTAGCGAAATCAAAAGGAATTATTTTTTTTAAATGTAAAGGGAACATGCCGGAGCATAGGGCAAGTTTTCTCTGCAAGTGGTGAGTTTGTCCATTACTGCCAGACCTCTCGCGATACGATATTTGCCCCAGGGCTTTAAAGTTAGAGTAAACAGGTTCCGTTGAGCTTTGAGCTCTTTATCACGGCTCTGCTCTTGACAGTTGCCAACAAAACAGTAAATATCGAAGAAAAACACTTAAGAAATATAATGAACAAAACGTATTGTTTTATATTGTAGTATAAAATTACCTCACTGGATTTTGTACCCTCTTGTATATAATTACAAGACCAGTGTGATATGAATGCGAAAAATGATAACATCGTTAGCACGACATGATAGTTAACGTATAACATATTGTAAAATTAAAAGGAAAGTTACAACAAACGCTTCAGAAGCACTTGGAAGTTAAAAACGTACTATAAATTTCCAATAATAAGCTGGACAAAATATCGATGTAAGCACAGTGTTGCGTTGTAGAAGCTCAATTAGAATCACATAACAAAACGTTGACAAATATTTAAATTTGTTAATAAATTCTGCAGTTGCATGTATTCGGGATAACATAAAGGTGTACAAACTTCAACAACAAAGGATTATAATCAAAGCAACTGTTCGAAAAAAGCTTTTCATTGACACCATATCAGTCTCAAAATAGACTTGTTATCGACAAAAATCTCGAGAGGGGCTTCATATAAGAAGGGAACCTGCCAATAACACGTGTGTCTCGACTGGTCCATTGAGACGTACAATAAAAAAATTACAATGGTATTTTCTGGGAAAATTAGTCAAAGCAATCAATGAAAAAAGAGAATTCTTGATGAACAACGAACATTCATCACCTTGAGAGGATTAAGCACAACGGAGAAATGATCTCGTACGCTCGAGATATAAATAATTCGAACATGCAGTAATGCAAATAGTTAAGAAACAACTATGTGGTAGGGCATTTTTACAATTCTAAGACCGTCCAAAACAATAAGACACGGAATATTTAGTTTCTTTTCTCTCACATGAATAGAAAAAACGCACGTTAAATATTCAAATCGTGTATCCTTGAACAAAAATCCAGGCTTTCAAGTAGGTACTGGTGTAAATCTGACCATAATATTTTATAGCGCGAGAGCATGTGCCAAGCTTTAATATTATCCTTTACGATGTAATAAAAAATCAGCAAGGATCCTCTGGAAATGTTTCAGCGTTTGGACCAGGGAACATGAGCTGTGTCTCCCGCCCTACATCAAGCGCTGGTGCTCCAGTCAACGCACTGGAGGTTGAGACCACTACAGAATAACCGTTAAGAAAATAATTATCTTTCTCAAGATAAAAAGGAAGGAAATTCTTCATTTCTCTAATGACCGAGAATCGGTCCTGAGTGCCTCTGCATTGCCTTCTTTACAACCCGAAATATTTTTGTAAGAAGAAAAAGCTAATCCGGTAAAGAAGTTTCTTGATGATACCCACGAAGGCAGATTAGGTTTAGGGATCTAAGAAGACGCTATTGCCTCTGCACTCAACGAAGAACAAAAAAGTTCTTCGAAATGAGGCGAAGGTTTTTGACTTGGCCGCTGTAGTTGTAGGAGTAAGCTGGCTTAATGCCACACAATTATTCCCAAAAATGTGTATGAAATATTAACAAATATACAGCGTGAAAAGCGTAGCACGTGAAAGTCAAATCGTTGAATAGCCTAAATATAGGAAGGTTAAGGGATCGTATAAATGAGCTGTAGCATTTCATCACGAACTCGACAACAGTAATTTTATACCTCTATGCGTTCACTATTTGGTCTGATATCACGGAAATACAGCTTCCAAAGTTACAGATAATGAACGAGACTTATCATGAGTGGTTTTTAATATGACTTGGTAATGACCTGTGTCATGTCGTGACAGAAAAAAACCGTTTGGGGACTGCTAACCTCAACTATGACATCGCTGACAATAACATTTAAAAACTACAATGAGAATGAATATTCAATATAATTTTCGCAATATAGTACTTTAACAGAAAGAGGCAGCGTAAGGATTTACAAGCTTTATGGTGCCGGTCTCTTTTAAAACAGCGAGCAATGAAGGGAATGAAAAAGTCTGATTACGAAACCCACAACAGACTCCTGTAACGAACGTGGCTGATTTCGATAGCGAGTGGCTAGGAATCCTAACGAAAAGCGCGAGTTTTCTAAAGTATCCTGGCGAGTGTAAGCATGATTAACAGCTATAGGTTTCATTTTTATACGTGAATGAATCATTCACCATTTATACACTAGCGAATGGTGAGAATAACTTCAAAAATTCATTCCAGCGGCAGTACATACAGAACATACATATTTTGGTGCACGTCATCAAAAGCTGAATACACAAGAAGTACTCTACAACACTCATCCACCCAAGTTAATTTCGTGATACTCAAACTGCCTAGGAAGTGGTGAGCTGACATACCTCTTTTCTGTGGTGGAGCACGTAGAGACGGATTTGTACACAGACTGAGAAGCTGCAAAACACACACATCTAGCTCAATTACGAAATAATACTGCGGCTTAGAAAGTGATGTGTGAACATACCTCTTTGCTGGGGCAGAGCACGAGCACGAAGAGACGAACTTGCTTGCTGGTCCTGCCCATGTTGGCGGCGGTCTTGAGGCGGGCGATGGCCACGTGCCGTCGGTTCAAGGAGGGTAAGTTCCCGCTGCAGGCATGAAGAAAATTGTGATTTAAGAAAATTGTGATTTAGTACAATTAAAATCTTCCTTATTGTTAACATCGTTTTTCAAACATTATGAAGCTCAAGGTCGCGTGTCTACTAATGAGCGCTTTAATAGCGCATCGAATCTAGATACGGGACATTACTGACCTAAAGCAACAGATTACTGATTCCATTACCACCATTGATGAGGCTATGCTACAGCAAACATGACAAGCAATCAAGAAGTCGAGTACCGTCTTGATGTGCTGCGTGCGAATAATGGTGCCCATTTGGAGGTGTTTTAAATGAGGTAAACAAAATTTCAATCTCTAATTCTCACTTTGTAATAATTTCCCATTAGCATAGCTTCATTTGCTTTGTAATAAATTTGTTAAATTGTAAACAGATTTTATGTAAAACTAAGAAGAAAACCCTCCTAAGCATTCACAATAGAATAGGATGATTCATATTGGGTTTATTAGATCAAGTCCCCCACCCACTCAGTTCATACTTTAACCGATACTCAATAGCTAAATGTCTCCCTCCATGAACTAGCTAACAAAGTGTGGGAAGCCAAGGCGTAACAAAGGATGAAAGGACAAAGATGATGACTGGTGATGGGGTAGAAAACCATCGAATTATTTCAATCTAGCAGACATAGAGCCACAAGTCCTGAGCCTTGAGCAAAGTACACTTTACACTAAATTGAACTCACTCCTCGGACCAGGTCGCTGGATCACGGTGAGCTGTAGGTACAAAAGAAATACATGGTTCTCATTCACCTAAAGGGCGTCGTTAAAGTCTTCAAGGAACGCCAGATGAATTTATGTCAATAAGTAATGTGAATGATCTATATTTTATAACATGACATCTATTTTACTGGGCTTTTGCATATAGTCGTCAATTTTTACGCGAAATTTAAACTTTATTTTAATACCAGAAACTTTGAAATCGTAGAAAATTTCGACCATTTTCACAATATTGATCAATGTTCACAGATAAAAATTTATTTCACTTAACACTACCTTTTAACCTTCAAAGCTCAAGATATTGGAACGTTAAAAACCTTTTCAGTATGATGACTCGACAATAAAAAACTGTGGAAAGGTAATGGGCAGTAACCGTAGACAGTCGAGTATGAACCACCCACTGTGCGATTTAACGACGGTAAATCAATAAATTTCGAGAAGTACCTCAATCTCACAGAAAAAATTATGCCCAGCTATCACGTCATTTGATAATGAGCAAGGGTACACCTATGACTCAACAGGACGGTCCATCCGCTTCAACGAATTCCTCTCATTGTTTTGTGAAAAATTCTCTGAAGGGCAAACCGACATCCAAGAAGAAGGTGAACGTCAGTCAGTTCGCACTTCTTTGAATTTTGTACACCATTCCCGTACACTACCTCCTCTCATAAAATTGACACTGCACACTTTGCTCATTCTGCAATGGATTTTCGCAGTGCTTCTGCTTACAGAAAACGGATTGCACTTCTAACCTACATTTGGCGGGAGCATCGATCGTAGCAGCCATGATTATGTAGGAAAATAAGTTACGCCCTGCAGTATTTTTGCTAATAAAATTATTATGTTATGCAAGTTTACCATTTTTACAGCCCATAAGAGGTCAAAAACACAGCCCTTGTAAATTATATTAGTTCGGCAGTTAAATAACACATGTATGACACACAGACAAATGTTCCAACATGCTGATAGAACCGGTTCTTCTATTCAGTTTCTGTATCATCTGTTTTTTCCTATATATTTCTACCTCATTTGTGTTACCTACAACACTTTTTTTTCGGTTATATTTCCTTTTTCTTAAAGAACAGGGACCGCATTTTTTGACCTTTCCCGACGTGATAAGCTTGGAGGTGCTACAATGCAGGCTCTCTACTAACAAAACGACAGTAGAAACAATTCTAATGAGTTCCGAGACTGTTTTGAATTGTAGATCCTCTACGTCATTAATAAGAGTGTTTTAAATTTGGATACAAATTTTAAATAGGAGAAATTAAAATAAATAGAAGTGCGCTGAAGTTGACTATCAGGAAACGTATTCTATGATAAATATCCCTGTTGCGTGGTAGGAGTCATTGGGAGACGAGCCTCTTACTTCGGTTGGCCAAATAACAATAAAAGCAAGCACAGAAGTTACAAGCTTAACTCTGTCAGCTCACATCAAAGGCCCTCGTCTCGAACACTGATGTCTCATCCATAAGTGAGGAACGACTTCCCCTAAAGCCTCTCTTTGAGTGATCGTCGTCGTGTAACGCGTACTAACGTCACGAACTAAAGTCAGCTGAGTGGACGCATCGCTTCCGCAATTGGCATGCAATGGCAGAGTTTACTGATCGCCAGAGTCCATACTAGCCGGTCAGTTCGGGCCGACACACTGCAGATCTTACAGTAATGAGTTCAGCTTCAAGTGGATGTGGGCATGTGGTACACAAATGAGAGAAAGTACGAAAAGTTTACTCAAATTAATACAGCGTTTCGCCATGAATGCGCCAAAAGACGCATTTCTTCTGAAACAAGAAGTGTGTACAACAAACTTCGTTTGAGACTACTCCAAAGGCCGTGTGGAAGAAGAGAAGTTTGCGAATTGAACTTTGAAAAGTAATAGTATTATTAAGTATAAAAGAGACAAATATGAGTTTTAATGAAAAAAGGAGACATAACAAGCAGGTTAATATTTAATTCACCAGTTCTAGCTACACTCGTGCTGGACCAGCTTGATATTTAAACGAAGAGTTCTGGCTGGTATTTCGTTACAAAGCAACATGTCTAGCTTATTCATTGCATTTATGCAAGTCCAGATAAACAAGACTACTTCAGTAGAAGAAGTTGAAATGCAAAAGTCCTGTTCAACTTTCCTTGTATCACTTCGTACACGATATTACTGTCTCTCAAAACCTCCTCTCCTCGTTCGTGAAGCTCTAAATTATGACGAGGCAGCTCAGCAACATTCATCGAAAGTTGTCAGCTAAGAAAATTCCTCGGAAAAACTGGTCTTAGGTGAAGCACCAAATGAAAAATTGTAGATTCTTAAAGCTGGTTCACTTATTGGTGCTAGAAAATGTTACGTATTCCTTGAATAGTGGTTCGAGTGAAGAAACAATGACTGGCATTTGGAGTGAGTCATTCTGTACAATGCAGTTCTTTAAAGTGAGAGCAGACTTCAATATGAAAATTAAAAAGAGATAATTAAATTTGAAATATCAAGCAAAATAACTCAGCTGTCATCAACAACAAATATGCAAATGAAAACAATTTACGTTACATTCATTAGCACCGATTATGCAAATGAGAATATTTCTCTTACTCAAACATTCGTTAAATGAATCAAAATGTAAAATACAATTCAATTTCCCATATTTTATGATCTCCATATGAAGACACATAAATCTCCACGGAGAGTTAGTTACACCGGTTAATTTCGTCGCTCATTAACTTGTAACTCAAAGCGTGAGGCTCGTTAGTGAGTGAACCAAGTCACAGCTCCGCAATGTCAGAATACAAAGCCCAATCATCAAGAAATTGCACAAAAAAACGGTTATTCTCAAAATTTGCAAATATTCCTCATTGGAATGATCATGAACGCATGCGCATATTTAAGTAGGTGTGCCGTAAGCCTTCCAGCACCGACGAAGGTGGGTATACATTTTAGATTTCCATAAGCTGAACTTTGATAATGCTGCACCGATTCTACGCGCCCATCAAAACAAACTTACTGGACTTTCAAGAAACGACATAGCAACGAGAATTTAGCGTGAAGATTGTAAAAAATCTTACGATAACGATCAGTCTGGTGTAACTGTAGTACATGCAACAATGTAAATAGGCAACTGAGAAACCAAGAAAAAAATAACTGCTTAAATCTAGCCATCAGCAATAAGAGCACCAAAAGCAGGTGAAGAGTACAATTAGGGGGATTGTATGCTACAGGCATTGTTTCTTTACGTTTTATTTATCTTATGCACAACGTACGCCTTTACAAAGCGGCTAAAAAGCATATTACAACCTTAGTAGAATATTTGAACCAAAAATGTATTGCATTAGGCTTCTTGAAGTAGAAATGTATTGTATTAGGCGTAAGGCGTTTATATTCTTAAATACCTTAAACGGTACTTTATGACAAATTGTATTCCCATTATCGACGAATACTAGGTGTATGCTATCGTGAAAATAATTTCTATAACTTACCTAGCTTGTTTGCAGCAGCGAAACAAAACACAGCTAAGCACAGGAAGCTTGTGCTCAACACAATATAGTTAGGATGTACACCAACTGAGCCTACAGATATCAAATGAGCGAAAATAATATACTTTCCAAAAATATTTTGGCTACCAAATCAAAATTATTACAATCATCTCAATAAATTTGACATGAAATTTATTTGTGATAACAGATAAGAAACTCGTCTGAAAGTATGAATGTGGGTTCCAAATTGTATGAAACTCACCCAAACAATAGTACTTCCTCACAGTATTGGTGCGTGTGAGCAGCGTCATGCAATGGAGGTGAGATAAGGGAACGCAAGATCAGGAATGGCACTAAGTCATCTTCATTCACAGTGTATAAAATTTTGAAGTTACTTTCGTCTTATATAAAACTGAATCACTGGATTGTGTTTACTGAAACTTGCTTTTGAAATGCCAATTGTGCATAGTTATGTATGTTTTTATCGCTTCTATATCTCGAAAGCCCTGACATGATTATGAATTTCTGGATATTTTTAAGCATCAATTTTTACTAGTAACTACAGATACGTTTCCTTAAACGTAGAAATACGAGATGCACATAAACCTAACGCAATAAGGTAACAAATGTTTATATACCTTTTCCGAACAGATAATCTTCCCAACAGAAGTACAAATTTTCAGCAGGAAAAATGATCTAAATTTTCTGCAACAAGACTCGCGTAGCTCGCGGCTGGACAAGTATGTAGGACACTGGCAAAAAATGCGCTCATAAATAATGCATTTAAATGAGCTCCAACCCAGATGGCATCTCGTTTCATGCTTGTAGAATCGGCAAAACCTCATCCCCGTCGCGAATTTACGTCGTCATTGGTAAGAGATGCGGCAGTTGCCAACTGCTGGTAGTGAATTACAAACCGTTCTTAAAAAACTGTCCGAGTTTCCAGGTTCTAGGGAAGGTAAGGTTGCCCAAAGAGTAGACTAAAAAGTTGATGCGTAGTTTGTGAGACGGTGATAAAACAGCAACCAACTATTCAAATAATTCACATTCGGTCAGATGTATCTGCTGATTCAATGAAAATCAATAAAAGCGAGAAAAGAAAATAGAAGCCACAAAAAATAGTAAGGGTTCTGCGTTTCAATTTATTTTTTATATGAAAAAAATAGATTGGATGCTTACTTGAAAGAAGGGACGATAAAAAGTCACTATCATACACACGACTATTCACTGCTCAATTTATTTGAACATCGACTAAAACGAATTCTTAGATCATTATAAAAAATACGTGAGCACATTAGGCAACTATATCATGCAAGATACATTACTAAGCGAATAATTTATTAAATGGGCAGGCATGCTTACTGAAGTAAACGTTGTACGATCTGGTAGAAAAATCGTAAATGGCACGCTGCTCAAGATCACAAGGGAAAGCAAGGCACTTCACAGCAAATACTTGTATCGAAACTCAGACAGGGAGGTGGTTGCACAGAGCGTGCATGAAATCAAGAAGCGTTTCCATCATGATTGCATAACGCCAATACCTTGCCAAGCGTAAATCGTTTTTCCCCCTTAACAAGTCAGGGACCTGAAAGTGGTTCAAAATGTTCGTACTCAGGATGAAGCCTCATTTTCAGCTGTCTGACCTCATCGACACATTTTACCTTAGTGCGTAGCTGAGCTCTGTCGTTCATTGGGAAAAAACCAAAGGGGGTATGAACTGTGGCATTTTTTTCTTTGTATGTCCACATGTGGTAATCATATGTTACAGTAGATAAGGTACATGATTTTAAGTTATAGGTACTCAGTATTAGAAGGCACAACACAGTACTTCAGCCTCTCAAAGGTCCTCAAAGATACTCGTACGACCGCTGAATTGATTGAGCGATCAAACAGAGCTGCAAACAAGTTTTCATGAAAGGTTTCGTTTCAATTTTCATAAAAAACCAACAATTTTAGTTGATATCCTTTTCATTTGATTAGCTGTCACGACTTTTCCAGTTTCCATTAGGTTCGAAGTTATCATCCAGGTATGCCCACACAAACACCTTGTAATTGTCAACCACTTAAGGGCCAACGTTATTCAAAGCAACATGTTTTGTGGCACCAATATGAAAAAAATATCTCGACAACTATTATATAATACAACTGGCCAGCTCCAGGAAAAATTTTCAATTAAATGAAGAAACTGGTGGCAGTTACGCGACTGAACAGAGGGATTAGGAAACAGTAACTTTACTCACATGGCACATATCCAGCTCTGGTCGTAATCGAAGCTGCCATTCTCTGTACTGCATGTACATTGGATAGTCCTCGCCAACAGGTGAACTGTGGGCAAACACAAGAAACTTAAATGGGTACAACATTCTAAAATCCGGACGGAATGGAAGCAAAGATTTAAAAATTTATACTAGCAATAGCTATTCAGTTTGGATGAACAGGGAAAATTTCTAATGTGGCACAGATTTCTAGAGAAAACTGAATATTTGACTAACACAAACTGCGATAAGATTACTTGATTGAAATGCTGTAAACGAATAGAAGCTTCTGGTGAGCGAATGATGTTGAGAAGCAATTTTCGTACGAGTATAGCAAATACAACAAAAGTTTCGGAGCACGCGCTAAATGATGCTCGAAGTTTCAATTTATTTCGATGAACGTTATGAGCTAAAATATCAGTCTAAGACCTTATGAACACTGGAGAAAGGGAAGCACTGGAACAAAAATAAAGATTTTCAGAAATTGCCGCACATTGTTTCAAATTAGAGACGGAATTAGGGGAAGGTCCGAAAATTTGGCACTTTGTGGCTCACTTGGCCGAGGTCAAGGGCTGAGGGAACAAAGATATTTTGAATGTCTTCCGAGATAAGACACGAAGATTTTCAGAGAAAGCCGGTGAAGGAAGAGCTAATGACACTCGATTTTTAATGTAAATCAACTTTTATCCGAAATCAATTCCTGAAAATATTAGTTCATCAACCAGCACAAAGGAATATAAATATCATTTAACGTTGAGGATATACATATATGACAGTGTATCTCCATCTCTGTGTGTGCCCGTTCCATTAGTTCCTATCTATTACTGAAGAAAAATAATTGAACTGAAATCAGAACGGATATATCTGTATTGTGAGCATTGTATTGTGAATACCAAAGGCGCCTGATCACTACGCCATTTTTTCCGAATTAGCTTTCTTCTCTTACACGGCATGTTATCGGAAGGTAAGATACTGAATAGAAGTTCTGTACATATTTATGAAAAATATTCATTTAAAACAATATTTGGCCCTCAATCATTAAACTGTTGTTTTATAATTATTTCAAATCTAAATCGTGGAACTTCAACAGAAACTATCTAGTTATTAAATAATATACGTATGAATATTCTGTCTCGAATTGAATCATTTATTCGGTGAGCTTTGCCTGCCTGGCCTCTGGGAACGCTCTTCTGTACCAGAGCTCGCAACAAAACACGGAAGTGGATGATAAAAACAATACAGGATGTCTCAAAAAAATGTACTCACCCTTTAACCGTTGCTAACATGCTGTCTTCTTTGTGTTGCAGGTGTGAGGTTCGAACCTTTGCGAACATGATTCTTTAATCACATTTAATCATGTTCGGAAAGGTACGAACATCACACCTGCAACACAAAGAAGACAGCATGTTAGCAACGGTTAAAGGGTGAGTACATTTTTTTGAGACACCCTGTACTTCTGCGACCCGAAACGAGAAATCATGAGAAAGATAGCCGAATTAGAAAAATTAACTGCAGTTTGATAATGATATCACACTAAATGGTATTGATGTATTGAAATGTTGACACAATTTTAGTTCAAAGACTGAGGAGATTGAGAGTACACCTCTTGGTGGAGTTAACGTCCGTTTAATGAATAACAAGTATCGCTAGCCCACCCTACCAAGTAACAATTTTAATATCGAAGCAAGAATAAATTTCTGCTACAAGCTTAACTCAGTAAGCTGAATAGTTGCACATCTAATATACATAAAAGAACATTAACCAGTCAAATAGTTGATAGCAAATGAACTATCTAGTCAATGTACATCACGTACCTGGAGCCAGAGCGTCCTTCTCTCCGCTGGGAACTGCACAGGAAAAAACAATGGATTAGTTAAATACAATCATGCTTCTTGTAGGAGGTAATTACAATAGCTCGTTTCATATTCAAGAAAAAAGTAAAGAAATTCAGCTGCATAAGGAATCCGACAAATCACAGCTAAATCTGCTGACTAAGATGTATTGTACTTGTGATTGTTTTCACGGCACCACTGAGTAACGTTTGCATATGAAATGTGAAAGAGAATCTAGTCTCAAAAATTAACCAAACCTTTATATTCTATGAATACGGAGCGAGTGTTTGTAGTCCAGGAACAGCAGGCAACCAAAGAAGAGAGGAAACTTATAAAAACAAACAGGGCAAAAAAAGAAGTGGTTTAATGTCTTCCTATGTCATATTGACAAGGACAGAGGTTAATATTTTCATTCCCGGTTTCGAAGCAGAGAAGTAAAAATATGCTAACTACAATATTCGTGGAACATCAAAATTTCATTGAGGAATCAAGTAAAATCAATAGAAGTTGCCTTATCGACAGTTGTATTCGTGAAGATCTATCCTGAAAGAATAAAGACTCGTCCAGAGAACTATGACACTAGCTCAAAAAAGATAAGACACGAACATGATTTTCTCGTGATGCTATCGCTACAGTGTTGATGTAAAGACAGTGATATTGACCAGAGTTTGCTGTTGACGAGGGCAAGACCCGGAAGTCCAGAAGGGAGGGAGTGAAATTCGTCTTAAATTGGATCAGAAGAGACCTGATGAAGTCTGGCACGGACCAAGTCAGGGTTATGTTATCGGACTTACGCATTCGACTTTGAATAATTTCTGGGGCTCTTGATGGTGGAGCTGAACATGTAAAAGACTATAAACTCAAACCATAACGTGTCGAAATATAAAAAATTGGAAAAAGTTTTACACCCACTTCCTAATAAGAAATTAGAGTTGGGATTTTCCCCGAATATTGGAGTAGGGATGTTCCACAGATATTGCAGTTAGAAGCATCAAGAAAATTAGAGTTTTATCTTAAGAGTCTACCATCCAAAGAATTAGGCCTCTATCTTCAGCAGAATGAACGAGTCTGACTCCCCAGACAATTGCCTGCGCAAACTACACTGCAGTGTATGAGCCCGACGCAACAGCTAAGTTAATTTCCTGGAAAAGAAGTTCTTTAAAATTTTTGTGCAAGTCTTCCTGTCTGAGCTGGGACTGGAAGAAACTATTCAAGCTCACAGTGTATTTAATATCAGGAAACAGCTGATGAACTGAAATTAAAAGGTTCTCTCATTGTTTCGATAATTGTAAATGAATTCTGACGAATGGAACATCATCTTGAGGAAATATATTAATTCTAATCTAATTAATGCAAGTAAAATTATATTCATGAAGCAGCAAAGAAAATTTTGACATACATAACAAAAACATATTTACAATAATATTCGTTACCTATTATTAGCTGTATATATGGCACTAAAAAATACTATCCAAATGTATTTCAAAAAGTTCATGATGTGCTATTGATCTTGAAATGCTAAACAAAAAATCAACCAACACGTAACGAATAAGTATTTTTAATTGTGTAACGGAGTTGCACACGTACGCCACCTGAAAAATTTCCAGCTAGACTAACATTTGAAAAATTGAAAGTGCACTTATACTGAAAATAATTAAGAAGAATCCGATAAAATCACGACCGATGATGACAGTTAACTGATCTACCAGCTCACAGCTCCTACAGATTGAGTCAAGTATCGTGTTTTCATGAAATGTACAAGGATGTGGTATTAAAACGTATGTAGAGCTGTGAGTATAATATATGAGACAGATTTTATGCTTTTATTCTTCTTGACGGACGTGGATTTGAACCTGCGAGTGCAAAGTCCCTAGTAACTATGCATAGCTGTGAGGACAGGGAAAAATATTGATGCAGGGCATTGAGTGTAAACTAGCAGGAAATACAATCAAGGAATGCACTCTTAAGTTACTCAATTGTCAGATTTTTATTCTCGTATCTAATTGCGAGCATACGTGAACATTGACAGTTAATTCAAACTGAGGGAAACAGAAGATATTAGCTGTGTACACAATAATAGTTGTCAGTCGTAGGTTTCCTTAGCTTCAAGAATACAGATGAATATAGTAAAACATGGGCATACAACTAGAGTTAATCGCAGCCAAAGGACCAGCTGACATTTTAGACTTGAAAGCACTCACAATTCAATATTTTTGAATCAAGTCTGGGAATCAAGAAAATATTCAGAGTAATAGATGACGAAGAAAGATTTCTCGAACAAAGATGTTGGAAGAGAATACCAGATATTTTTTTTTAAAACATGTATCCAACGCAGGGAAAATATAATTTGAAACTTATTAACAGATACACGAGAAACATCAATATTCATCAAGTTATTACTGGAATAGAAATCCTAATTTCTACACATGAAATTGACATTTGTAATTTCTCTGAAAAGAGGGCAAGCTGCTTCTCAGTCACCATTATAAGAAACAACATTCAAAGCTAAAAAAAAGACATGTTTTATGTTCAATATTACTTATTAATAAACAATAAACAATCATACCCGAAAAAATTATGGCTGCACACTCAAGTTCGGAGAGGATAAAAGTATGGCATTGCACTTTATCTAACATCCATCCAGTACTTCACAAAGTTGCGTTAACACTAAAGTAAGGTGGAGTTCACACAGACTTACCATGGTCCGCAAGTGAGCTGACATGGAGGAATATTTTATAACACTATCACAAATCATGGAACTCAATACTCGCAGCAACTGTACCTGTACAAATCGTTCATTAGTCACGTCGAAAATATTTCGTTATTCTGATGTGTGGTTTAATTTGTTGATGTACGTATTTTTCTGGTATGGTATTTATTGATGACTTCAATCAGAACAAGAAAATGTGATGTATCAAGTGTTTCGGTAGTTGTTAAAAGATTCGTATCGTTCAAATGCATTGTTCTTTGACAGGAGATACTACGTGACACCCATTAACGCCTTCAACAGTAAATTGTTAGTAAAAGCTAGCTTCCAATGGCGTTTATATGCCGTATGCAACATAGGAGATCGTTGGTGCATACCTAGGCCACAGGTTCTTAATTGCTCAAAAGAAGAAAAATGATCTCCCTTGTCATAAAAGTCAAAGAACAAGACACTCCGAAACGCAGATTGGTTCAATTTAATTTGACCAGAAACATCTTTGGTTTGTGGTATGTAAATGACTCGATTCATCCGAAAGAAACTGTTTGTACCAAATGAATATCCTGTTTCACCCCGGATATAAATATATTCATCTTAAAATTGTAACGAGAGAAAATGAGAATAATGAGGGCTACTATGACTGCATTTTCTCAAGCTACTTCTATTCAGAATTGGTCAAACTAATACCTCGTATGAAATTAATCGGGTGGGTTTTCCAAGTTAAATCGGTAGCTATTGAACAGAAGTTTCATGATAAAATGTTAGTCGAGAGCAATCACAACAAAAGTTTTATTACTGTACTTGAACAATGAAATTTCGTTGAAATTCTCGAAAGTTCCGTTAAGAATGAAATCGTTCGTAGAATTGAAGTTCTGCAATGGCAGAAGCTTTTCGTGGGGTATCTCTAAAAGCTTTTCAGGAACAAATTTCAATGTACACATAACTGGGCTTTTCCATAGCGTGCATAAAGATCCACGTTTGTTCACTAATATCAGGATATTTAAAACAACTCAGAGTCCAAACGTTCATTACGTATTACAGGTGAGCTATAGAAAAAATTTACTACCTTCCTGAATGAGAGTATTTATAAGCATCAATCTCCTGCACGAAGTTTCTGTCACAATCTTTTAGGGCAGGCAGACAACAACACGGTGTTATTGTACAGCATTTGAATCGCCCCAATTCCTACGTAGAGAAAAGAAGGTACAGGATAAACTCCATGGCAGCATCATTGTCCGCGCTGCCCTAATGGCTGTCCGAAGCATAATAGTCCCGTATAATAGTCTCAACTTAGCCATTTCCCTCTGCACGGAATAAATATTACGACCAAAGTTTGGAAGCAAGGGTGGGAGAGTTTTTTCTAGACGGTGGCAGCTGTGGAGCAGTGAAATAACTGCAGAGGCTTCGTGCTAAGTTTCATGCTGGTTACAATGCCTTCAAAAAATTAGAACAGCTGTTTCCGTACGGCTGCAAACTAATTTGGGATAATACTGTCAAGAAAAATGTTCGAAGGAAGATTTAAAATACTGTAAAAATAGAAGGGTATTTCTATAAAAAACTGCTAAATAAAAATCATGTATTCACAAGAGGTTCTTAAGCTATTCGCTACTGTTAAATATTTGTATGCCAAAAGTTTCGTCTTGGGTACTGTTATCCTAGTTTATTATTAACTTATAATGAATGAATTATGGTTCTAATAAAAATTGTTCCATCACATCGAAACTACTGCATTATTTTGAGTGGAAACTTTTAGCAGATTTTTGCAATTGTTTACATGTACGCACTTGACAATTTTTTTGATATTAAAGCTTTAGCAACGTCAGCCATCTTGACTAATATACAATACAGACTTCATTCCAACACACAATGCTTCTTTCAGTATTCATTTTGATGCATTAATATAACTGCTTACCGTGGGGACTCAGTTACGTCTGATAAAGTTCACGGTAATTCATCATGCTGGCCCATCAACGTGGACGAGGTCTACAGATGCACTATAATCAAAAACTAAATTTATCAAAGCTACCGGTTTGATCATCAGTGATTTCAAAGCACTAAAATATTTCTTACTTCACTTTAATTCTAAAGTACTGAAAAGGTACTAATGTAACAATAGTGTGCCTGAACGCATCAAACATTAATAGTGTAGTAGAAATTTGTGTTTGCAAATGCAAATTTAGAAGTCAAAAACAACAAAAAAACAACCTCCCATGTATGAATTTTTAAAACTAGATGAACCCTTTGCTACGTAATACAAATAGTGTAGTTAAAGGTGTACTCAAAGTTTTCAAGTATCCTGTAAAATTATTTTACCATAAAAAGACAAAAAAATATTCTGGAATAGAAATAAGTATGAACCCATGAATAAAACCCGATCGATATTGACGTCATTGTTATTATCAATTTAAATTCCCATGGCTTTAGTTGATTAATACTTAATAAATTGACCAAGGCTGCAAGTAACACCATTGTCAAGTTGTGAGGCGTTTTGAGATAAAGCTGAAACCATTCATATGATCAGACTTGACTCAAAATTTCAGATTAAATATTTGTTACTGTTAATCAGGATTGCAAACAATCTTAAAGCACCCTTGGATATGAAGAGGTCAGACACAGAAGGGTTCTTAAAACAAATTTACGATACAAAATGAACAACGGATGCAGGGGACAACATACTGAGTTGAATTGACAGATGTACATTGACGATTCAAAAATACACCCAATAGCAGGACACTTCGTAGCTTTTGTAGCTTTTAAATCAATGCTGCACAAACGCAACATTCTAAATTTTTTAAATTATAGGATCAGTGAATTGCAGAGTTTTATTGCTAAAATTTCACATCCATCAAATCTGGTAGAATTGTTTCCCCATGTTGTCGGTGTAACTCAAAAATAGATTAGGAATATAATAGAAACAACTTGAAGAAATACGTAGGTCAGCAAGAGACTAGCCTCAATTACTGAGTTGCAACTAAAAAAAGCTGCAGATTCAATTTAGATCAAAGACTTTTAATATCACGTAGAGAGCTACAAAATTGAGTAAGAAAAATCGTTCAAAAAGTAATCACAGTTATGAAAAAATAATCAAGAACATTAATTCAGACTCTCAGCTACACCCGTTGAATTACACAATGCCATTATATTCTTACACAATTTTTATCCGTACTAAAATTTCTTATTCATGAAAAAGTACAACTTCCCATGCCTACTAACATTAAAAAAATCTTTAAAACGTTAAATGCAGTTGCTTAGCTAGTGCAAATCTTTACTTTGTACATATAGTCACTAGAGAGCTTTGTAAAAATTACAGAACCTAACCTGAGTGACCCACCGGTGGGTCACTTCGCACTTAACGTGTAAATCCAACGTGCTTAGCTGCTGCTTTCAAATTGCAGTCGATTGTAAGGAAGTAAGTATTTGCTTTGAAACTAGTACTCAAAATAATGTAAACGGTCCAGTGTTTAATATGCAACTGATTAAGTGGATCGTAAAAATATGAAGGCAAGAAACAAACCAGAAAAGAGAGTTAATGAGGCACAGCCTTAGTTTGTGTAATGTTAGAGTGGCCAAAACTCTTTCATTAACTAGGAAGTCCATATGGAAAAGCTAAAAGCTTGAGTCAAAATCTAAAATTGATACCACAATAAAAATCTTGGTAAGATAAAGTCGGCTATACACTTTTAAGGAAACAGCCAAGCATACAGGGAAACAAATAAATCTACCGAAATTTTAACATCACAGTTGACATTGTTTCTACGATCATAACCTAGAAAAGGGACACCACAATCTTTCACAGATCAGTTCATTAAACTTAGGGTTAACATCTACATCGACCGGTGCTAAGGTAAAAGGTAACAATAAGGGTTTATGTAGTTAACACTAATACTAAAAGGTAACAATAAGGGTTTATGTAGTTAACACTAATACTAAAAGGGTAACAGAAAATGGCCACCTTGTTCACACTAGGATCATAATGCTGCTACCTCCATCAAATTGCTATAAAAAATCAATTTCCTCAATGAAACGTAGATCCCGTATGTTTTGGTAACAATGCAAACATACTGATGGCTAACAGAAAGTAGTCTACCCAATTTGTTTGTGTAAAACAGTCACCACATAGTCTTATGTTATAATAATTTTCTATGTATTAACGACGAACAGCAGCAGAGTGATAAGCTTACTCACCGTACAATCGAGGAGGGCAATCTTGGAAATAATAGCAAAGGAAGGAAGAGATAGACAAATTAGGGTAAAGATAGAGAACAATGAGACATAGAATATGAGATGCCGCCGTCACCTGGAACCAGACACCCCCACACAGAAATTTGAACAATTATTTTTAAAAATTCGCGTTGGGAAACAGCATGAAATATTTTTTAACACAACCTATCATGCTCATTTGAACTATCATCGACCTCAATGAGGTTAGATTGAACCCTAAAAATGATGGATTTTTATTATCTGTGCTACAAAAAGTAATATCTGAACATGATTACCTTTTATTTTAGCTTTAACTGACATACATGAAGGCGAAACTAAACTTTTGACTTGAGTTGTCTATTTGAAGTTTCCGTTGAGAAAATGAAACGTCAACATCAGTTTCAGGTTTGGCCAAAGCAATGTCAAATGAAAACAAAGACAAAACACTGAGACGGAGGTTACTTCATAGTTTTCTTTTGCTTCATATAGTTCGCAGAAGTTTTAGAACACACGAGAATTACACGAGAATTCTATCAATTGAGAGAAATGTTGAAGCGCCTAGGCACAATGGAGAAAATAAATTCATTCTTAATGATGATAATGGCCAATTTCGAAGTGTAGAAAAACGTTTGATTTTGACCCTAAGTCTCAGCGGTCTATCGGCAGTGCATCGCATCCGACACCAATACTGGCAACGTCAAGTCCTCGAAGAATGCGACAGCCCAGATGGCAACCCCACAATCAGGTAGCAGGTCCACGACTAGCTGCAGGACAGGGCTTCAAGGATATAGCACTGAAGCGAGAGAGCGAGCCAAAAAGGATTCTTTTTCAAAAAGACTGAAATTACCTTCAATTCACCTGAACTATCTCGAATGGCGAGGCATACTGAAAACTAAACAGTCTTCTATAGCTTAGTTTAAAGCGGTGTTCAATTTATGATGTTAATAATTAGAGTAACACATTTGAAATAGACTCTGAAGAGGTCTCAGAGGCGCGTAAGTAAGGTTGCGAAAAAGTGTAGTTTACACAACAAATCAATTGCCAGAGAAGAAGAAAAGCACCGATATAATCAACGTGGAAATGCATCAAAAAATAGATAAACGCAAAACTACCATAAATAATTCAGATTAACTAGGGTCACTGATGTCAAAACTGTTTTTTACAGAAATAGAAAACACGCGATAAAGCTGTGAGTGAAATAACCATTTCTTCAGAGCGAAAACGTGCAGAGAGCGAAAGCCCTAAACACGAAATTCTCGGCAAAGGAAAGTGGCAAGTTTTGCTGACTCGACATATTTCTATGGATCACTCGGAAGACAAACGAGAGGCACAGCCTGCCACGGAAGGATGATGAAAATTTTGCCAAATTGGAACTTCATTAATAGCAACGAACTGCAGACAACGGTCGCCGACGAGGGAAATGATTCATTTTCACGGTATAATAAATTTTAGCTATGAAAAAAAGGAACGTACTTTAGGGAGAACGTTATTTCTTTTCTCTGTGTGATAAATGGTTTTTTACGTATAGTATTTGACGCAAGTTGTTAATTTCTCTATTCCTTAACACGTTTCCTGTGATTGCCTCGCCAGTGCAAATTTTTACTTTGTACACATAGTCACTAAAAGACTTGGAAAAAATTACAGAACCTAACCTAAGTGCCCCACCGGTGGGTTACTTCGCAGGAAATGTGTTAAGTTTATGTCATATATTTACACCGTAATGAGAAATTAAGGAAGTTCACACGTTAAAAGAAACATTACCATACCACGCTAAACAATTTTATTCTAGAACTTAAACAGGTTTTATAGACCTATTAAGTTAGTTTTTTTTAAGTTTGTGACGTCTGCGTAATTTACTCCATCACTCATTTTAAGGTATTACAATGATCAGTGGTGATTTCCACACACTGTTATTATCACACACACTTAACAAGGTAAAAAGATTCGAAACTGAATACTTGATGTACTAACTGTACGTAATACTTGATGTGGCCTTGTATATGCAGAATTATGGGGTTCCTGAAGTGTTGATGTTTTATTTATGTAATGGAAGCCTGTACTTTAAACAATGGCCCTCACAAGCTTGCCAAACCCTATTTTACTAGAAGTTCCCTAGGGAACAAGCGGACAAAAAAGAATGAATTTTCTCGCATAAAATCTACATAACTCTAGCATACTGTAGAGCTGAAAGACCCTGAGACAGAAAGTAAAGAACACCTTCCCCTACAACGGCTACCTGCCAGAAAGATTTCGTACTTTTAGTTTACGAAAGCACTACGATGAGGTTCTCTTATTCTACTCTGCTTATACTTTACTTTGATGAAAGTATCTATCCATCTTATAACTTAAGGTTTTCAATTGATAAGAGAAAATAAGTAAAAATTGCAATAACCAATTCTCCTTGTTGAAAAGTTAACAAAGAGAATAAACATAATATTAATTTAGCATAACTTATAAAATTTCATCCCATGCAGATTTTTCCATCCATAATTATTACGTGTCATATCATAGTCTTAAGTACATAATACAAATTTTAAGCATTATTTAAGTTACTCACAGAAATCCTAAAATACTTAATATTCAGAATCGATAACTAAAGACTACTTTTACGGGTAATAATCAAAATGTGAAAAAATAACTCCAATTTCAAAGACTCAAATCTTTTTAAAATATTAAGAATGACCAAGCTAGTATATTTTCACACATGTGAAACAAAATTGATAACACAAATGTTTTCTTAAAATGAATACCAAGATTAACGCAACTTGACAAAGTATCTCACGTTGACTAGCACGATTTGAATAATTTATACTCAAATATTGACGTCATGAGCTACCTTCGTTAAAAATGAAGGACATTTCATTTCTTTTGCTCCTGTTAAAACGGATCATTCTGAGCATTTGTTTAATGTCGGAAAACGACATGACGATCAGAAACAAGCAGACGCAAAACAACTCTCCGGGGTCGGGTTGCCATGATTAACAGATGGTATTGGCCTGATCAAAGCTGCGGGACTAGGTTTTACCAAAAGGCTAATCAAAAGCGGGCTCTACCGCACAGAACACCTCTGGTAAACACGGTATAACGATTGCCTTAATGACGCACTGACGATTATGTTTGGCTTCGACACCGATCTGGCGGCTAAAGTGAGAGATAAACATGTATTCAGTCGTAGGAAGTGATGATGTCCAAAGAACCGAACGTGCACTTAGCCATGGAGAGCTGCAAAATCGACGAAAATGTACATTTGCTCTGACCATTAAGTGTTGCTGCTCTCGTGTCTGAATGGCAAAGATCAACTCGAGATAAACGATTGCATTTATTGGCTACAACAATGCAGAAACATTGCATATTTCACACATGTGCTAAACAAGTATTCTATGATATTTTACATTGACTAGTACCGCTCCATTTACGAAATGACTTAGTTTGTCGGAGTCAGAGTAATGAATGCCAGTGACCTGGCTTCAAAGCTTCGTCAGCGAGCACACCTTTGTTAGGAGATTTGAGGGAGTACCGCAAGACGACATCGGTAACGTTTCAGCAAGCGAAGCAGGCGAACAATTTGTCACAATCGGCATCAGATTAGAGCCCTTGATTGAATCATTTCTCTCGCAATGGAATCACCGCTAACAATGGGTTGCGACAGAGTCCCACGACGGAGAGTCCTACCGTTTTTCCAGTTCAATTTTTCCCTTCAAACGATAAACGAAAATTTATGTTTTTGCCAAGCTTCCCTAGCGTATCACTATATTTCTTCATTCTACATTTGTACTGTTACTTCATATGCTTAAAAAATTACTGTGGTAGTCCGTTATACAGTGTTATGTACTTTTTGTTAAAAATGAACCAAGCGACACTTGAAAAATTGTTTGAAGACAGAATAATTATACGTACATTATTGATAAAATTCGGTATGTAGCCTACTAATAAAAGATTTTAAATGCATAACACACACAATACAGTGTGTGTAATGCTGCTCCTGTAAATATGCAGGGCTCCTCAATAATTTAAAATTCAGTATGAAAAACACGTGACCATTTTAATTCATGTACTCTTAAGAAAATTTCCATGCTGATTAAGTATTGTATAGTAAATTCAATGCAATGATAATTCTGACATCATGTGCACAAAAATTAAGAAACCAAAAAATCAAAATGCAACGTAGATGCTCAAGATACAGTATTTTAGAGCAAAATAAAATAAATAGAATTTCAATTTGTCTCTATGGAACTTGGAATGATTCAGAAATTCTTAAATGCTCTAGAAACGGCATGCTAATCATATTCAAGGAAGAAACTAGATATTGCATCATTACTCGTTCAATAATTGGAGTTTAAATTACATAACCCTAAGAAAAAATCAGCAAATTAGTCAAGATCTTCAGTAGCGCCTTGTTGCATAACGTGAAAATGATACCGAGTATCAGAGAAATTTCTAGCCCACTTAAAGTACCTTTAACTTCAATTGACAATGTAATATGCACATGAAAACGTCGTAAATTACTTAACCTATAAAATATCAGTGCATTGGTGTGAGGTGGTTGTAAATTGACAAAACAACTCGAAAAATTCTTAAAAAGTGTATGAATGATCAGGAAGCGTCTTCGGAGGTCTGCAGAGAGAGCTGGAAATAAATATTACTACGGTTAGCACGTTTGTTATTAGTCGGTCAAACTGTAATTGTACTCTTATTGTTATTATTTGCTCGCTCGCCAAGGTAAACTCCAATGCTTACAACGACTCACGTTAAAGCTTGTTTTGCTCTTGTTAAAGGACTTTGAAACCTGTAAACCGCTTTTTGAACTAATTCTTCGGTCAGACGAAACGAAAATTAAAATTTTCAGTAGAAATTCGACCAGGCAAATTTGAAGAAAAAAGAACGAAACATACATGCTGAAGAATACCGAATCTATGCCTGCCATCAAATTTGGAGGTTGATCCATCATGGTATGATCAAATGCTTCTTCATCAAGAAGTTTAGAAGAATGAAATAAATTTGGGGAAAAGGTAAACACAAAACGCTTAGAAATTTTAGCATACACTTCATTATTAAGCTTAAGCTCACTAAAGGTAAAAAACCGACTGGACTTTTTAATCAAGCCAACAATTGAAAATGCACGACAAGATTAACAAAAAAATAATTTTGGCGGAGGGGGGGGAAAGACGATTGCAGTTTTAGATAGGCGTAGTCAATCCCAGATCGTAACTTGATCGAAAATTTGCGAAGGAAACTAAAACAAAGGGAAATTAAGGAAATCCTTCTAACTTCAGTAATTTGAAGAAATTATGTCGATTTGAAAAAATTATTTCTTCAAGCCGTTATGGATAACATGAGTCATGCCACAAAATACTAGCAATGTATTTAATGAAAGTATCCTAAACTTTTGTTAGGCAATTTTCTTACTTTTTCGTTTTTATTGTTTTTGTGCCTGAAATATTAGAATCCTGTTAGTTGCGTTGAATTCACTGCGGAACACATCACAAATAGATAAATTTCATTACTCTACATCAACGAAAACTATTTAAATTTGTGTTCACTTATTCCAAACTTTTGAAAGGCACTGTATAAAAATGTTCAACATTTTTGACAAACATACATAAACTTCATCGTTGATAATATTATACTTCTACATTCGTGATGAGCCACAGGCGTAAATTCAGTTATGTATATCCGCACAAGAACTGAACGTTTAGCCTACACTTACTCTTGCTTCAGAAACTTGATCCTCAGACCGCTACAGTTCAAATTTCTCATTGAAACACAAATTGCAAGCACAAACAAAACAAAACTAGAAGCAGAAAAAACTCATGGAAATTTGATGGGACTGAGAAACAAAAGTTTTAGAACAATCATCAATTTTGAAAAGTGTAAAACAAAGGCCCTTTTTATACCGTAAAATGGAAAACTCTCAGCAAACTCAAATCTCTTCGTTCATTTTTTCATAAAATACTGAAAGTCAAGATAAAATAATAGAGATGCAAAAAATGGACGCAGAAAGAAAAACAAGTAGTAAACAACGAGCTTGCTTGCTTACAGTCTCCTCAAATTCTGACGCTAAAAGTGTTCACAAAAATTGTTCATAATGGAAAAATTTTGAATGAACATCCTCCATGTTTGGTGGTATACATTCAGGGATGGCACATCAAAGGGTTCTGCACTGAAAGAGCAGCCGGAAACTCGGGAGTTGGAACAAGGATGAACGAAAAGGCGCAAGATTCAGAGCAGGGCTCAGGACGAGCATCGTGACACAATGCACGGCCACCACCGGGTCATAATTCCCATGGAAATACCGTGGCTGTTTTATGCTCAGCTTAGACATGCAAGGAGCAAAAAATTGGGAAAAATTGAGAGCTGCTGGCATTGTTGTGATGCAGCCCCGACACAAAACTCTTGAGAGTCTAGTGATGACAAACAGAAGCAGTGTAAAATCATAAAATATTAGTGATGTTACATTTTCGTTATCAAACAACTTTAACAATGCTATTCAAACTGCCATTCACGAAACTACTGTTATCGTTTAAAAGTAAAATTCCTCTAGGATATATTTCATTCCCATAGAAGTTGAATGTTTGCAGAAGAATACGCTTTTTTCTCAAGAGAAATATAAACTTTGATACATTTTAGCTCTCATTTGAACATAGAAAATCATTTTACTACTATGACAAAGGAATTTGAGAAGTCTGGGCGCCATTTTTCTCCAGTAGAACTCTACCTTATAGAATTCATATGTAATCAATTCTATGATCTAATTAAATACATATATAAATACATATATAAATACATATATAAATATACATATATAAATATACATATATAAATATACATATATATATATATATATATATATATATATATACACACAGACGAATGTACAGGAATATCATACATTGAATAGAATGATGAGAATTGAGCGTTTTCTCCCATTTGGCCACGATTTAAATAAATAAAATGAATATTCCTGTTCTGATCGATGCAAATTCTTTGTAGGCAAAGAAAACTATTTTCTCCAAACAATCCAAGTGCAGTGTAAATTTCCAAATTATTGTGCAAAAATACGCTTGAAGCTAATTCATTTTAGCACTGGGTGTGAAAACAAGATAGTACTGTTTACGTCAAGTTGTTTACGGGGTCACACGACAGGTCGTCACAACAGAGCTTCGCTAGTGGTAGAGCGGGGGAAAATCGGCAATCTAAAATAAAATCGACACTGACAATGTTGATACCATAATTCAGTCAGCCTGGTGAAAGGTATACATGGAAACCAATAAGGTCAACCTAACTGTTAACGTTACACTTTAATTTTACCACACTTTAGTTGACATAGAATTCCTGAAGATAGGGAGATCTTCTCCTAGGTATGTTGAGGTAGACAGACTGTCGTCGGCATTCTTAATGGAAGGCAAATATAAATATACGACCGGAAATTCTTTCAGGTTTTAGTCGTACATTCTGCTAGAAAGTACTTTTAAAGAAGCGGTCGAGATTTTCACATAGAGAACTGCAGAAAGACGTTAACAATTTTAATATAAAAAACTCACGTGCGAGGTACGTTGCTTAATCCCCAGTTGCTATAAAAGGAAATTTAATGAGATTAAGGAGAGGAACAAGGGATCAAACGACGATGAAGGAATCATATCTAATTACAGACCATAATGTACTCAGCAAACTAGTAGACAAAGTTACGTATCCGCAGCAGATAGTTGAGGCTCATTTTGGGTAACACTTTTTCAGATATACTGTATGTCACAATGAGAAAATGTATTTTTTAAACACTGGCAACCAACTTATAATACTATCATCAGGAGCTAGTCCCTTGGTATAAATCTTTAATTATAGCTACAGTCATCACACAGCAGAATCATAGAAAACTTACTATATGCGAAAGCCTCAAAACTACAAACTTTAACTGTCACAGTCGTGAATGTAATTACCGAAAGATTTTGTATAAAATTTGCCACCCAAGGACAGTCACCTCACTGTAGCCCGAGCCTTAAATTTTAGGATTCACTGAGATTCAATCAATCGCAGGAAAAAGATTTGCGTAAACGACAGAATGTCTCTGGAAATATCGTCCGTCGAAGGCCCAAAAAGAAGCGATCTTTCACAGAGATTTTCGATTCAACGGGATCGCTTAGAAAAGGCAAGCAGAGAAAATGGCCCCAAAAATCGCGGATTAATTCGTGTCATCCAAGGTTCGGAGTTACGATGCACCACAGCTGTGTGGGTCTTGCTTCAAGAAATAGTTAACTTTGGATATAGAAAAAAATAAAAATAGAAATCAAATGTGAATGGCAGTAGTTTGCCAGCATTAGCTGTGTACATTTCAACTAGAGGATCATTTACTTTTTTGTTATGTACGCATTATTAAATTGAGTCTCCTTGACGACTCGTCCTGTCAATTATTCGTCCTGTCAGGCGAGTTTTTCATGACAATCAGGGGCAAGGCAAGCAAATATCAAGCTCTTTTTGCAAGATGCAACAGCAGAAGCACAAAACCTGGTGAACTAAGAACTTTTTCGTTCTCGTAAATAGCTACTTCTATTGTAAAATTATTGAAAAAAAATTGTTAAATTATTGAATTACTTGTGTTTGAGGAAAATGTACGAAGTCGAGAGTAGTGTATCAGCTTATTCAACTGTTTAAAGAAAGTAGACAAAACAAGTCACAAAAACAATGGACTGCGAGGTTAAATTAGCCTGAATGACATGTATCATTCCTACAAGAACAAACAGAGAGAGAGAGAAAAAAATGAGGCCTAGCACCATTGACACAACAGATTATCTCGATGTGTGGGTTTGAATGTAGTATACCTCGGATCAGCCTCCTGTAGTTATATTCCCTTCTATAATAATACTAATAGACCCACACGTAAAAATTCACGTGTTTTTTACTGAATTATTTCATTTTATTTGCCAGTGGACGCGGGTTTTGTGAAGGAGTTTTCATACTGACGGAGTTTCCACACTGAAGACTGTGTCTTTGGTATCCACAATACAATGCTTACGATACATGTATATCCTACCGAATTTCCTCCTATCTAAATCATTAATGGCGTGACAGAGAGACGAATCAAGAAAAAAAGCAATCAGGGAAGCAACAAACTGTGCATTATTAAATCAGGGGCGTGTATTCTGAATATTTAGCCTCTACTGCGCGCGAAGTTTCAACAGCTACCAAGAAATTTATCTGAAAAAATATGTGAAATAGCTTATGTACGACAGAATCAAAAGTTCCAATACAGTATTTTGACTTTCGAATATATGTTCCAGAAACTATATTTGCCATCGTAATTTAGAGATGAAATTTCATGGTATCTCATCTTGTTAATCTTAAACGAATTTCCTCCTATCTAAATCCTTAAGAGCGTGACAGAGAGACCAAGCAAGCAAACAAGCAAGCAAGCAAACGACAAGTTTGGTATTATTATGGAGATATAAACCGTATCTCTATAATAATACCAAACTTGTTGTTTGCTTGCTTGCTTGCTTGATTGTTTAGTCCGTCTCTCTGTCACGCTCTCAAGGATTTGGATAAAACGAAATTCGGTAGGGTATACATGTATGTATTATAAGCATTGTATTGTGGATACCAAAGGCACATCCTTCAATGCGGCAACTCCTTCGCAAAGCCCACGTCCACTAGCACATCAAACGAAAAAATTCAGTAAAAAACACGTGAATTTTCACGTGTGGGTCTATTGGTAACACATGTTTTAGACACCGATAGCAACACATTTAAGCATCAGCCGAAGAACCCTACCGACCAGAAGAGTACAAAGCTCCATGCTACGCTGAAAAACATTGTTCTGCAGCTAACCCATTCAAAGGACACAGGCTCTCAAAATAATTGAATATCAAAGTCTATAAAATGTTGAACATTGTTCTGAAATAAATATTGTAATGGAGTACCTAAAAGTTAGCAAGATTTAAAATAAAAGAAGTTGAGTTTCCAACGAAAGCGCAATTAGTTTCAGATATAACTATTCTGCTTTTGACATGATGCTTCATTTACAAAGTTTCATAGCGAGTAGATAGTGTATCTCAACGAGGAAAAATATGCGCCTGAACATAAATGATGCAAAAGGCACATGAGCAATAGGTCGCCGGTACTATTGTAAGAGCCACCGCTGACGAAAGAAAGAAAATGAAAAAACGAACTCGCTAATGATTCCCAAAAGGAGCGTTGTCGACACCTTGTATAGCTAAGTACAACACTCACAATGAGTGCTTAGTCCCTGAGGGCATGTTAACAAAGACATCCTTGAGCAACATGTCTTCAAGGTGTCTAAGATCAGCAATACAAACATAGCATTTAAAAGCAGCCGTGATTTTTTTAGTTCTACATTACACCTAATGATTACCAATAAGTACTCGATGTCGAGACTGCACTTATAATTATATCTTAACATTCACTTTCATTTATTATCAATTGTAAAAAGTTTCAGTTCCCTCAAAAAAAGAGAATGAAATGAAAGGCTAAGTAAACTTTCGTAACTAGAGAACAAAAAACAATGTTTGCAAGTATAATACAAGGCGCTACTGATCTCGCGGCTGGAGGTGTACGACACGGTAGGTCAGTAAACGACTATGTGCGCCATTAGCATGCTGTTTTCCCGTCGTGTCTTACAAAGCGTTTCGGTAATTATTCTTTTACGTATGTTCAATGAAGCACCAACTATCATTGCTATACATACATTAAATAAATATCCAACTTCACACCTGTCCATCCCCCTAAATTATATTAAGAGGTATAGTCTAAGTTGTAGAAATACTTACAGTTTTATGCCCCCACAGGCGGCGTAAACTTTTCAAAAACACAGCTCATTTATTGGGGAAAACTAACGTGTAAGAAGTGAATTTTGTTCTCAACATAATTTTTATCTGTAGCCCCACTAATCCGCACGGTAAAGTCTAGCCGCAGGAAGTAATCCGCTCACAGGATAGTTCCATTTGTTTCCAGACGGCCATTTAACGCCCATCAATTTATTTCGTATCGATTAAGCGAAGAATCCATCTCGAAATTGGTTGATCGGCTGGACTCTCGTAAGTCGAGGCAATCTAAAGCAAGATCTCATTATGGGAGATTCCATGGACGCGCGCCAAACAGCGCTGGTTGTAGATCCAGGTAACCGTCGTCTTGGTTCAACGGGAAATGTCAGTGACAAACACATCAAGGGACAAACAGATTTTTTTTTACAATTATAATGAACTTGGTGTTCCGTTTTCGGTATAAGAATGTTGAACGTAACGGCTCATTTTTGAAGGCATTGTTGTTGTCATCACTAATTGATAATTATTACAATTGCATCATGAGTGTAATTATAGATACAGCTCAGTTTAGGCAATCTTCACTGGAAAATCTACTATGCAATTAAATAGAACTATGAAGGTAAACAGATTTAAGGCATTGATCGGCCTTACACCCTACAGCCGGCAAACTAAAGAGGCAATCGCAAAGACACAAATAAGTTACATAAGAAGAAGAAAAAGAAACTGACATTCATGCTAAAACTTTGGTATATGAGCTGGTTAACGTTACTACGACAGAGTAGCGAAGAGCAAGAAAGAGGGAAGACGGAACACTAAGCGCAAAACAAACTTCTGCTACAGACGTTGCAGACCCGGCCGAGAATAGCTTCGTATCCACTTGTATAAGGCCAAAGTATAATATAACAACAGGATGCACAAGCGAGTATGTGCACTAGCAGAAAATTGTCCTCTTGATTATTTTTATGTCTCCAATTGACGTTTTAGAGTAACTATAAAAAGATAAAATATTCTTGAAGTTAAGTTAGAAAGTGTTTTAACTCCGCTCAATCTTAAGTTTTTATGGGGAGTGACATGAATCTCCAAATCTGAAAATGCAAGATTATGATATTTGTGAAGACGTACTAGATTAAAATAAAACGGGAAGCGTGCTTAATTAAGCAATAACCCACGAACGTGTTGACAAATGAAGCCCAAACATTTTTTAACGAGTACTAGACACATCATTCAAAGAGTAGAGATCTAGTAAGATTATCTCAATACTACATCTAGGAACGAATTTAAAGCATAAATATTGAACTCATTTACGAAGTTCACCGAGAATTCTAAACGAGAAAAAATAATCTGCACGAATATAAAACAAAGTGTGAACGCTAAGCACGGTGCGAAAAACACGATGAAATAAAAAAAAAATTGCATAGGCTAGACGAGATTCACGAGGAGTGGTTGAAAATTAAATACTTATTGTAAATTTTTAGAAGTGGCATTTCAAAACGTAATAATTTGTACTGTGTTCGGTTCTTTGAAATAAACTGTTATTGCTTTTCATAAGTAAGACAAAAATTGTTGATAATCTGTCCCGTGCTCCACAGGCGCACAGCAGAAGCAGCGAGAACACATTCAAGTTCTTCAGTCAGCACCGCTAATTACATTTGTCTGATGGTCTCTGCAGATAATCTTGATTTTAAAATTTAAAAATTAATTAATTTCCTCGAGTTCAAGTAACAAATGAGTTGAAACTCCTACGAGTATTGCTTTTTTAGTTTCTTGTCGTCCACCGAGTATACGGTGCTCAAAGGAATTATTGCAAATGAAAACTCCATTAAAGAAACTGAGTGGGTTTAGGCAACAGCACATGAAAGCGGACCGCTGTGGTGTATTCACTGCCTACTGTTTGAAGTGCCGTTTGAACGGAGACAATAGCAATACAACAGACACTGTGTATGCGACTATGCTGCAATATTTTAAATAAAGGAATGCTTTTGAAGCTAAGTAATACTTTTAAAGTAAAATAGTACTTTTCAAGCAAAATAAAACTTCTGAAGCCAAAATAATTGAAGCCAAAAATAATTGTTATGAAAGGAGTACAGTGAATACTGCGTACAAGAATAAAAAATGCGATGTAAAATTGGTGCTTGATGAATACAGCGGGATTCTGATGCGAACGCAAAACTGAAAGGCAAGTTCTACAATTTAAAAATACTTAAATAAATTACCGAACGAGTGACATCACTTGACTAATTAATCGGCAATGTTGCAATTTATTTCACTGAAATTTTGAGGGCAATAATTATTGCACAGTACGATTGAAGCAGCAGGACGTCGAGCAAGTACCCCTACAGGTTAGAAAAAATACTGTGAAAAATGGTACATTCCCACGCTACGAAAAGTGCCCAAAACATCAAAAACAAATCACAAAGAGACATTCTACTTAGTGTAGCAAATGTACTCTTATTGAAACATACATCTTGTTTTAGAGAAACATACGTCTTCTGAATGGGCTAACTCATGATAAAATGATAAGTTTACAAATGCTATTTCTCACAAACAAAATATGTTCATAGGCTCAATAGTAAAATTTGATCTTCTTAATTAAAGCTTGATGTACAGGTATATATTCAAATTTATATTTAACGTAAAAAAGTATGTGAAGACTGAATTCCTTTGAAAATTCTGACAATAAACTTACTGAGGAAAAGAATAACTTTTTCAAAGTTAATAACAATTGAAACTAAATGTGAGACTCAGTGATAACTTCTTACTTAAAAAATAAGAGAATATCACCTCTTTAAAAAATTATCCAACATTCGTATCGACAAGATTTAAGGATAGCACGAAAAATATACTAAGGGCATATAATGAAATCATCGTACGCGCGTATGACGATTGTATGCACATTTGAAGATTTACTGCAGTGAGACATCAGAATATACCATGGTGAAGGATGCACTTTGACATATAAAGATCATCTCTCATCAATAAAATGAACATTGTTGGAGCCAGGCACATCAGTGAGGGTATGTGAAATCGATGTTGACCGTGAGAAAAGTTAGGGCCCACATAAGATTCTTGATTGGACATCTCTGCTGACGTATCTACTCTCGGCAGCATAAGTAGAGGAGCGCCAAGTCTCCTAAGAACTCATGCTGACAGCAGTATTCTACTTTTCTGCCTCATAAAAAAACTCACAGATGCTACCAATCCATGAACACTAAGTCTTCAACATTGCTTGAATGACAATCCCTAGGAGTTGAAAAACTCTACGGCGACGAAACAAGAATCATAGTCAATTCTTCTATAAAAAGAAATAACCGCTCGCATCGGCTAGCATGAGCACTGCAAATCACTGCCAGATTAAGTAAAAAATGTTAAACACAAATAGTGAATTCAAATATCATTACTAAATTAAATGTTAGTAGTTTGCAACATATAAAACAAGCGAAACCAGCCAAATGAAGAGCAATATCACAACTTTATTTTTCTGATTTTACTGGACAATCAGGATGCCCCCTGTTGTAAAGAGTGCTCAAACTTTTAAAGATCACCTCGCATACGAAAACTAGAAGAGAGGGGGAGAAGGACAAGAATTGAAGTGCATGTGCTCGAACGAGAAGTTGCTGAACGATGCATTGACCACTTCCGCATTCTGCAGACATACCTACACACTAGCTATGACCGATACCTACAAATACATCATTTTGGACTGTTACCACGTACGAAATCCAAAACTCATGACATTACGATAGCCCGAGTTTATGGGTCTATACCCGCACTTGAAGTCAGCAGTGAATTATTTTGCACCTCTCTAATTACAATTACAGAGATAGAAAAAGTACGACGAGAACTATGGAGCAGTGAATAAAAAGGAAATAAGACAGCTTTGTTACAAAATAGACTTACAATCCCATGACATGTGCTGGTAAATAAGGCTTGAGACTATTCGTGATTCCCTGCAGCAGCACTACGTGCTTGAGTGTTATACCGACAATGTTTATTTTCCACTGTCTATAGCAAACGTATCATGGGAAGTGTTTGACTGAAATGAGGGTCTAAGCTTCGACTTAGCAGCATTCTTAAAATATTTTAACACATAAAAAGAACTAGAGTAATGAAACTTAGTTCTCTTTTAAAGCCTGAAGGACACTGGAATAATGACAAAAAGACCGATGATTAAATTAAAACGCATGTGAAGGACTTTTCTAAGAAATTCAGTGTCATTTTAAATAACCACAGAGAATCAATCAATCAAAAGTCAAAAGTTTTAGTTTAGTAATCATAAGAAAATGTACATCCTATGTTTGTGAATTGTATATCTTTGATTTATCACGCACGAATAGTACGAGAGACATTATTTATATTATCTGTTTCGCATTACACGAGGAGGGACAAGACAGGTTTAAAATCTATGCATAGTGGCATCGTTTGAAATATGAAACGTGGCATAGGGTTAGTCTCATTGAAGAGTTGACTTTCGGAAGAAAAAAATCATATCGTTTAGTAGTGTTCTCAAAGAGCCCAGAAGTCATTACTACCTGCATGTGATAATATTTCTTCACAACTAACTTATCTAACATGCAGCATGTTTGGGAGGCTGAGTGATACCTACGCCATCACGTACGCGTGTGGTGAGCAGACGATAAGAACATTTAATCCAATCAGGGAATACAAGATTGTGTTTGAGAATTATAGCCTTTTTTTAGGCTAGATGATCGATTAGATAATTTGACTCCAACCACAATTAAGGAAACCAGAAAAGAGTCAAATAATGTGTCATGACGGAAGACTATCCGATTTCTAACATTTAACATTAAAAATAGAGAAAAACAGAAGTTTCTAATATTGTTTGGGACAAGTAGGAAATATATTTTTTATAAGAGAAGTTCAAATAATTTATAATACAACGTATACTAATGTCATAGTACTGTAATACCTATTTTATCAATATAGTGAAGAATAAAAAGTTCCAAGTCCACGAGTCCTTAGTGTATCGTGAAGCCTGATCAGTTTCCGCACAATTGAACGCAACAAAATCGAAACGACGTCTATATCTCATGAGGAAAAGGGTCTGCAGCCATAATCTCAAAATTATAAGCAATTGAGACCCAATAATACTGCAACTGCAACAAGAAAAATGTACGGACACTAAATCCAAGTTCGAGGACTGAGCGGCATCTTCGTTGAATTTAGGCATAAAATATTTGTTTCAGTACTAGAAACACACATACAATTAATTCTGCAGAGTTGATGTTATAAAAACTAGCTACATAGAAACTTCAACCTCTTTCTTTGTTTCAGTAAATTAACCCACGTAAAACAGTTGAAATATTTTTTGACTTCTACTTAGATTTTTAAATGACGGAAAATCCTGGAAGTAGGACGAATAAAAAAAGCAAAATATTCTGCGGAGATTACAAAACATTTTTTCCCCTTCTCTGTTCCGTGAGCTGGAAGTTTCTTTTGTCTTTGTCTTCAAAACAAAGATCAGTCCTCGTCCAAGTCTTTCGGAACTGAAGGGATGAAAGTTCAGTTATTTCGAAGACTATTGATACACAAATTGTAAAATACTATTGTTTTTAACGGGTGTATTGGCCCTACCAGATAAAGAAAATGCATCGATCTAATAAAGCTAATTAATGCCGTGAATGAAATCATGTAGGTGACTAATTGTTGTTGGGAGATGCTGCAGAGGTACTAGCAGTGCTTACAATAAGACAACCTTCTATTCTTGATATAACACTAGAATGCTACGCAATAAATTGATTGAGCGACACAATTTATGTTCTACTACTATTGTCACAGTCCAAAGGATAAGAACCTGCCTTGTGAATTAATTTACGCAGGTAATTTAACATCCTTGCTTTGCTAGAAAGTGGGAGCCGAAATCTCGCTTCAGTATCTTAAACGCTGGCGGAACAGTGTTTCACAGCACAAACTGAACCTTGTTTTATTGTAATTTCATGTCCTCATGACGGGAGTACTTTTAGGAGAGAATACTACGTTACGAAAAAAATGAACAAATATTTTCACAGCCCTATATTCTTGCCGGAAGGATTACGAATCAGAATTTCGAACATCACGGTCTTTCATGTAAATTTTGGCAAAATAAATTATGAATAATCGAAATATACAAAAAGAATACCTAAAAGCCACTTAAGTCTAGACTGTTCACTTGTTGTAAATTAATTAATACAGAAGAGAATTTTTCGAAGGTTTTGAAAAAATCGCATTTGTCCGATAACGTAACGTGCATTATTTCTGGACATTTGTGTGACGAGAAGTTTGCTGCTTGAAAAATGTATTCTTTCTTACCCTCCCAGATAAAAAACACTAGCTTTGAAACACATTTTAGCATATTATTTAAACTCCACGATCTTACTGATCTTCTAACGCTACACGTTTTTTTAATTTTCCATAGTATATGCTCATGGTGATCTATGAGTTACAGCCTATCAGAAAAGTGAACAAGTTTTTCCGTGCAGTTTTTGGGGAAGACTAAACGCCTTTTTTCCATACAGTACAGCGCTATGCCAGGTCAATGTGCTCGAAGAATAATTTCTGTTTCTATTCAGTTTGTTAGAAGCACAAAAATAGCACTCGCGTAGCAAAAATAAAATCCTCCAAAATAATGTAATTAATATTCTTTTAAAACCCAAGTTTTAATAGAGGCTAAAGATTATGAGTGAGTCCAATTTATTCTCAAACAAAAGTTATACCACTCGTATCACATATTGTGTATCCAAATAAACTTTGAGGTCCTGTGCGCTAAAAATAAATAGTGAACTCAAACCTCTGTAAATTTCAAGGTACCTAGATATGGTCGAAGGAAATCATGCAGCAAAAACTATTGCATTTTTACAGTTGTTTGTAAATAGAATAATTTCAAACTGAGCTGCATACCATGTTAGCAGTCTCATTTCAAACACAGCATAGCATGGACTCCATTATAGTCCATAATTTGCACTCAACCGTCAAGCCTCAACACAGCTGAATGATAACGGCTTCAAAACAGTTGCCTGTCACCCGTGGAGTTAGTAATTTGAAATTTTGTGAAAAATTACAATGGCTACGAGGAGCGGCATTTAATACAAATCTTGGAATTAAATTTAGCCTTAGAGGGTATGCTTATTTTTAAACCAAAAGTTGTAATTTTACTTTTTCCTGCTCAATATGTGCCTTAATATATCAGACTATAATATGAAGGAAATGAATGAACATGTTCTATGGGTCTGGGGGCCAACAGACGGTAATAAAAAGCTTATAAAGAATACAGTTTGAGTATTAGAAATATAAGCAATAGTCAAAAAATATAAGTAGAGTATTATACCACAGCATAAATCAAATATTGTCTACATAGACAATAATTTTCAACTCAAAAGAATATTTTAAAAACACTTAGAGAGATAGTACTCACCAGTATCTGTTGTGAAAAGGATGCTCTTTGCCTCTGCCATGGTACATGTGGGTTCGTCATTGTTCTCAGCCAAGACTTTGCTGAGCAAGAGGTCTGTGATGCCATCAAGTGTGGTGTCTTGAACGTCGAGTAGCAAGACTGCAGATTGTAGGAAGTGGGCGATGTCCAAACTCGCTCTAACCTCCGAGCCGAAGTCTTTCATAGGCACTTTCTGTAAAAACGAGGCCATAAGTTGTGGGTATTGCATATACTGGACCTGGGTTGCAGGGTTACTGCCAGACTGGGCGATACTGTTAGAAGTAGGAGTAGCTGATGAATCACTGACATTGGGTAAAAATTGAGGAATTTGGTTTAGTCCTTTTCCTTCCCCCTGTTCTAAAGCTGAAGGCGAGAGAAGAGGAGTGGTTGAAGAAACAGCTTTCAGTTTCCCAGCACTATCTGTTGATGACTGTGTTTCAGAGTTGTTTTTACTGGTAGCAATATTAGGAAGTCCAGATGTTTGTTGCACTGGTGAAGTGTGAGAGGAACTCATTTCTATTGCGCTAGGCGTTGTCGCTGCTGAAGATATTTGCCATGATCCGTAGAGAGTAGCATACGGAAGAGTAAGAGAGCAACGTCTTTTATCCACGGGTTGCACTGTAGGAGCTGGTTTTCTCCGAATTACTCCAGCAACTCTCGGCGGAGGCAACAGCAGCAGACCTCCAGGAAGATCGCCAGTGCAAGAGCTCCTCCTGTAATACAAAGGCAGTGGCGGAGGGTATCTGACAGCACTGGCGCTGCCCGCTTGTCCTGGCACATAAGACATGGAGTGCGACCGCTCACCACTTCCGTTTGTCCCTTCATCTTCTTCATAGACTGGCGGCCATCTTTCTTTTCGTTGACTTTCTTTGAATTCCTTATTTTTCACAAGCCCTAACATAGCCGCCAACGAATGCTGGCGAGTTAATTTTGGAGGGGCTGGTCTTTGGGACCTGCTGGAATACTTACTCGGATACTCAGATGATTGTAATGGAGGTAAGTTCGGTCTGTGGAATTCGCCAATATCTGAAGTAGATGATGCAGTAGATGTCGAAGACCTTACCCCAGCAGAACTCGATAACTGTGGCTGGGAAAGCGTTGCTGTTGCCGTTGAGGGTCCAGAAGTGGATTTAGTTGATTGAGATGGTGGAGGTTTAGAAGTGAGAACGGGATCGTTCTGCATGGCTTTGGCTGTAACACTGTTAGCGCTTGAACTGACCGATGGAAATCCTTCCGATGAAATAGGTTTACTTTCTGTATTTACGACCATTTGTTTAGTTCGTTGAGAAGCAACATCTTGCTTCTCGCATCTAGCAGTCTTGAAAATATCTGAGCCTTTGAAGTCTTTCTTGTTTGCATCATCGGGTTTTTCTTTCACAGCAGTAGCTGTCGCAAAGTCTTCTTTCTTTCCCAATTTACTCTTCGTATCTGTGTCACTTTGAGGAACTAATATTTTTTTGTTCTCACTCGGTTTGCTTTTACTCTCTGCTTTATGGCTTGATGGGATTGGAGACTTTGGCAAGGAATTAACAAGCTTAGGAGAATTGGTGAGTTTGCCAGGCTTACTGTTTGTAAGTTTGCTAGAGCTGCTGGAACTACCAGCAGCTTCACTTGGACCCTTAGTTGAAGTCAGAGAACCAACTTGTTTGTTAACCGACGAAGAAATTTTCACTGGAGTCGAAGGTCGAACCTGGCTACTGGTTGTCGAAGCCATTTTTACTGGAGATTTTTTTGTCTGAGTGCTCATTTTGCCACAACTTTTTCAAACAATGCTACTGGAATTTTCATAATATGTTCAGGCTTACGTCACTACACAGATATTCTGATTTACGAATCACTGTACAAGTTTTCTGGGTTTTACTACCAGAGATAATTTTCTTCACACAATAGAACACCAAACAAGTGTGCCTAATATTTCTAAAATATAGTATTATTATATTCCTGGTTCAACCACCGCACACACAATAAAAACGATCTCAGCAGTGATATCCGGTATCACGGGGCATTTGGAAAGTAAAATAATACCAAATTGAGTAAGCCAACCATCAAGTACACCAATAACGACCTATGGATAACAGTTGGAAAATGAGGCACGCGGGTTTCAAGGTAGTTTTTCAAACCAGAAGAATGGTCAGAAAGTTAACGAATAGCATTTTAGATTCAGACTAAAGAAATACTTTTCAGAACTTTCCTTGACCTATTAGATTTTCAATGAAATTTGCACAATAATAGAGGATTCCCACACCATCAATTAGTGGGTGAAGAGAAAAAGTTCAAATGAGGTATGTTATCAGTGATTGAACTAAACTCGCATTGTATTGAAGTTTACTTTATCAGGTTTATTGTGCTGAAAGTTACAGATTCAACGCGACGTCTGGGGGCCCTGGCGAGCTAACGCACGCAGCACCGGACCTTTACGAGCGACGCACGCCCTCTCTATACAGACCACACTTCACGAGCGCTATCGCAAGACTGAGGGCTGCATTAGTGGCTCCTCACTTAACACCTCACGAGGGGATGTCATCTCCCTTTCCATTTTTCTCGAAGTCCTCCAGTGTTTCTGAGCATGACGGTGTTTCTTGCACTACTGCCTCGTTTTTTCTGTGCTTCTAGGCTACTCATCTAGGTAGGAAAGTGGCAATCAGCAGGGTGAGGGAAAAAGTCAGTGATGGTTAATTACTCCACAGAGAGGGGAAATCACACACCAGCAATTCTTTTTTGGTTTTACTGATTGAGAGAAGAAAAGTTCTCAACCAAGTTCCCCTTTCACTCCTTGTAACATAGTAGCATAGTCAATGTTAGAGTAGTACTGATTTTCCAAGGAATATTTTTACTTTGCTTGAACATCAAAGAAACTCCCGTGCCAAAAACAAACTCAAAATGTTAAACTTACACCATATGCAATCAACATAGAAAGGAAATTTACTCCAATGGAACAGACATGGCAGGGGCAATGCAGGCAAATACTTAAAGGAATTCTAAAGCAGTAAATGCGTGTCTGGTCATGAGCTCCACTCGTGTGTATGTTAGAACTGAAGGATAGATCACCACGTGGTTACCTAGCATTGAGTAGGTTTACCGAATTATGTACTCGCTTTGCTAGTGGATATCTACAGCTTATGATTTCTATAGTCATCTGAAATATTTTATTGCTTAGCGTACGATAGAAAGTTTACTGTGCCTTTAGAATAATGGTTCACTCTTTCAAAAGGGAAGCTGAGAGAATAAACATCAAAACAATTTACTTTGTTTTTTAACGGTAAAATAATAGTAGGCATGCTTGAGAATTGAGAACTGGAATACTATTTCACTCTGGAGAAAAGCAATATACTGCTGAAAGCTTTGTTTTCATATTGAAATACTCAGTGCACCGCTCGCTCTCAATGGTTGAATATATTTTAGAATATCAGCAGAAATTCCACAATTTCAAATCAATTTCTTGCTGAGTCTCTATTTGGCTGGGGTGGTAGAGGTATTAGTTTTTCAGTAAAGGCCAAAGTATCTCTTCCCAAATAGAATTCACCAACGCAAGCATCATTGCATTTACAAATTTAGATACCATTTGATTCCTCAGAGTACATTGTAAGTGAAGCAATTTATATTGCTAAATATGGTTACACCAACGGAATATAACAGGTCATGAGAACTTCAGACTATATTCGTTAATAAGAATGTGAAAAAATCCTCATTTCAACAGTAGAGTTGGAATTTAGTGATTAGGAATGACTGCTCACGTTTATTGAGGAGAGGTATTCGAGGAATGCTTAGAACGCAATGAGACTGGCATACAGGCGAGGATGCCGGCACTTTAATTGCCTCGGATACAAAAGCACAGAGAGAGGGGTACAATTCAGCTCATCTTGAAATTGTTTCACAATCGAGTGAGCTTGCATACCGTCCTGAAAATTGTATTCCATTTGCTTAATTCATCAGGAAGTTATTCAAAACACTGGTGTCAATTTACGCCAAATTTCACAGAAAAAGTTTACTGACCACTTTATGAACTATTGCGTATGGAATGAGGTAGTTTTACTAGTTTATTACATAAAAACTTCGAAGGATTGAAAGAGCAAAAGGGTGAACTAGTTTATACCATGACGTCAAAGCTGTTTCAATTTAGGAATAGTGATTGTGTGGGATAGTTAAATACTGGTAGTAAATACCGTAGATTAAATATCACTGCTAATTCCCCTTAAATCAATTAAATCATCACCATTTTATGTAGATGACCTCAAGAAAAAAACTCCGTTTCATGAAATAGCGAACATTTTATACTCATTTTTTTGCAACTACCTTAGAATTATTTTTTGGCAAAGATATTTAACTTAAACTATAGGGAAAATTTATATTTTATAAAACGTCAGCTTCAAATATTTAATGAGTGAAAATTTTTGTTGCTGAAAGGAGTAATAGCACGAATAAATGTAATAAAATATTTATTTTTTACTGAATTATCATTACTGTGTCTTTTGGCCTACTAGTTCAATAGGAATACTTGGCACGTAAATATTACGTTCAGGAGATACACTTTTCAATGGCGAAATTAAAGTCTTTTCATTACGAATTACTAAAACGAAAATAGTGTTAGTCATATTTCCTTTCAAATCAATACACATGAAAGTGCTCTGATACAAGTAAATAAATATTTTAAAAAAGTTATAACATCGAACATTTCGAAATTGAAGAACGAACAAATTTCGAAGTGACGAAGTCAAAATGCGGAACACTGAGCTTTGAATTCAGGACTGAAGTGATAACTCGAGGCAGAAATTGGTTTTCTAGAACTGCGTCGCCTGTCGCGGTCTATAAATAGACGCTAGTGCTGCCTCCCATGATTGCATGATCAGCGATCGCTTTTCATTGAAGCAACCAGCGGCCTGCGACGGAGTAACCTAATTCCAGGGATGACAGACGAAGAAAGAAAGAAAGAAGAAGAAAAGAGGAACGAAGAATAGAAAAGGAGGAAGCAGAAGAATAAAAAGAAAAACTTAAAAAGAAGAGAAGTGAGAAAAAGTAAAAAGGGAAAAAAGACTAAGACAAAGAAAAAAGAGAAAAATAGTGATTTTCATGAAGAAAATGAAAAATAAGAAAAAAGAAGCAAAGAAGATAAAAGGAAAGACGTATTTCAATTAAATTGTTTACGTTTTATGGAAACATTTCAATAAAATGCATAGATCGTAACATCCATATTGGAAAGTTTAATTGAAAATATCATGAATTTACTAATTTGAAAGCTTTGCTCGGACACACCTAAATACAATAAAATAAATGCACAAATAATGCGTGTGATATATTTGAATTACTGGTACGTAAAATCTATAAATAAAATAACAAATAAACAGTGTCCAGATCGCTAGACAAATCTGTAGTTTGCCTATACGGTGAATTGTTGATTTGATGCACCATATGCATCATAGGGCCGTCCGTAGGAATGAATCAGATTTAATGGGAGTATATGAAAGTTCAAGTAATACATGTATCATTCCTACAAACTAACTCCAGACTGGTACTGTTGGGATCATAATTGTTAAAGCAGAGACAACTTGAAAATGAATGCTGATTTTTATAGTCTCGGATAAGAATGAGGGAAAAACATCTAGGTTTGAAAATGATTCAAGTGAAAGGTGCGTTTGAATCAGACAGCGTAATGCCCGGTGAGGGAGACGCACATCAGTGCACTAGAAAATGGAAATCGAGAGTCAGTAATTGTTGATATTCAAAAGCTGAAAGTGTGAGTGGTAAATTTTGATTGGCTTCGAGACCCAACGGTGCGCAAAACTCAAAAACTCAGTGTACCTTTCATTCCAAGAAGCCCGCAGCTTGCCAATTTGATAAGTGTACAAAATACCCTAGCGAATGAGTAAAAAAACAAGGAAAGGATATTAAAGTGAGAAAAGTCGATGCAGAAGAAAATGAGCGACGTCGAGCAAATAGGATAGGAACAAACATTCAAAAAAGAATACTGCAATGGAACAATATGAGAAGAGAGAAAGGCTGACTGTAAAATAAAAAATGTTGATGGAGTGGGCCACAGTTAAACAGAGAGAGAGAGAACCAAGGTTGGGTAGACAGAAGAGTGTGACAGTTGAACAGAGAGAGAGAGAGAGAGAGAAGGGTGGGTAGACGGGAGAGTGTGACAGTTGAACAGAGAGAGAGAGAGAAGGGTGGGTAGACGGGAGAGTGTGACAGTTGAACAGAGAGAGAGAAGGGTGGGTAGACGGGAGAGTGTGACACTTGAACAGAGAGAGAGAAGGGTGGGTAGACGGGAGAGTGTGACAGTTGAACTGAGAGAGAGAAGGGTGGGTAGACAGGAGAGTGTGACAGGCTACATGAGGGGATGGGTGACAAGGAGGGAGCACCAGGCCTCATCAGGGAAGGGCATCGGGTGGGGCGCAGCATGAAACTGAAGGTCGCCAGCGGCTGGGTCACTAACGTTAGCAATGTAACTTTAACGCCTCTTGCGAGATCAGGGGGCGCTTCAAACAACACAGCTTTTGCAGCATCATGCACGTCCTGCCATACCTCTGTTGGCACCACGCTCATTCACTTGTAACGCCGTTCTGCATAACGCTAAGCGTTGTAACACTTCTGAATAACGCTAATTGTGTTGTAACACTGTCCAGCATCACACTCATTGTGTCGTAACACTCTCCATCACACTCATTGTGTCGTAACACTTCTGCATCACACTCATTGTGTCGTAACACTCTCCATCACACTCATTGTGTCGTAACACTCTCCATCACACTCATTGTGTCGTAACACTCTCCATCACACTCATTGTGTCGTAACACTCTTGCATCACACTCATTGTGTTGTAACACTCTCCTGCATCACACTCATTGTGTCGTAACACTCTCCTGCATCACACTCATTGTGTCGTAACACTCTCCTGCATCACACTCCTTACATACAGATATTTCATGCCTTACTCTTTATACACAACGTGACGTTCTTAGTGTAAACTTATGTAACTTATCACATTTGTACTTTATTCTGCCTTTTGTATCAAATCAATTTTTCATATAAAAATATTCCCACGGTATCATTTCTTAGCGTTAAACATCATTTTTATATTATCTAGAGCTATTGTTGTACCACTGATACGACATTGCATATCTCACCGCGCTTCATGCTCTACATGCATCACTCTTTTGTAAATTATTTGCTTTCTACTTCAATCCCGTAGCATCTTGTTCTTTTCTACTCCTTGATATTAAATCTTTTCAAAATTTCAGCCTCGTCTTATCACATTCCATTCTTTTCATTCTATGTCCACATTCTTTGGCAAGCATTCTTGCATGATCCATCTCCTGAATGTCCACTTTTACTTACACTATTTACTTCCAATACTGATGGTAATTTCCTTAAATCTCATCATGCCTAGATTAATAAACTAAGCATCATCCAATTCTTATATGCATATCGTCATCCACAACAAATACCGCATGTTCACATGGCATGTTTCTCACAAATCCTTACCAAGTCATCAACACGGTATTTTGAATTTTTTCATTCAGATCATTTTTTCCGTCTCCTCGACTCTTTATATTGTTTTATTTGGCTGTTATATAACACGGCATCCATTTCCAATGATATTTCTTTTCAATTTAGTAGGTGATATTATAGGACGTTCTTCATACAGAATCAAGCCCCTGGAAATGGCTGGAATGGTTAGAAAAAGAAAGTCAAGGTCTTTTATAACATTGAAGTCATCGACCAATCTCTAATGAGATTCCAAGGAAATTAAAATAGTATGTTCTCTGATTTGGACTGAAGAAACGTACTGAAACTGTTTGAAACAGACTTCAAGGTCTTGATACATGGCAACTTTCAGGAAAGAATTTGACTCCTGCCCAGACGAGAGATAAAATTTTGTTGATGGGGCCAAATTGAAACAAGAAGCTCCTCAGAGAAGAATTTAACACTATTTCAGGTGCGTGAAGCCGTGCATTTTGTATACATGGATGCCATTTCACTGGGAGACAAAGAAGATGCGTTCCTGGGTGGCAATGAATGAGAAGGATGCGCGTGGACCTACAAGGGCTTGGCGAGGGTGTGACTGCGAAACGGACGATGACAGGAAAGGAAAAAGGGGTAGAAGTTGGGAGGGAGAGGAGGCGTAGGAGAGGAGAAGAGAGAGGGTAAGGTAGGGGTTAAGGTGAGGCTGCATCCAATCGATAGGATTTTGGCCGACCTCGAAATTCCCAAGACGAGTAACAGGCGACAGAGAAGACGGTAGGCAACTTGCTAGCACCTCTGGCTCCCGTGGGGCAACTCGCCCTTCCACTTCAAATATTGACGCCATTGAGAAAACATCGCCAATTTACTTAATTCATGTACACTACCGCGTATTTCTATTCAATTCCCAGCTGTGGTTGGCATCATCCGCAGATACAGAGGAATAGAGTTTGAAGATATTCTAACTCAGCTTTTGGGGAGAGATATTTTACATGTTCACTACACTAAAAGTAAAAAACTGTAGACGCCTAAACGAAAGGGTAAGGCTCGTGTAATTGTCTAGTTTGGTGTATTTGAAAAATCACCAAGTTTTAAAGCTCTGAAAATTTTGACCCGAGTGATGTGGTAAGTGGCCTTCAACAAGTATTCTGCTTGCGAGACGAGAGATCATGTTTCGCAGTGCTGTTCTGCTTGACCTTGGAGATCTACATATATATTCAAATTTATAGGCAGAAACGAGACGTGCAGCAAAGTCAACTACTGCATACAAACACGAAATTTTTAACTTGTCAAGCTTCAAAAGCTTACATCGAGATTTTTACAGCAGAAATGCTGAGTCACTAGATGTACGCTTTCATGACAGAATATTACGTAAAAATTCACCTTCGCGAGGGGCTCAAAGCAAACAAACTCTGCTTGCAATCCGAAATATAGAAATCATCATTTAGATCGGGATTGATATCTTCAATGAAAAATTTAGCACCTTCACTATTCATCAACTGAGTTGTCTATTGTATTTTCTGAAGCATTTACATGCAATACGCTCAGGGAACTTCTATTTTACAATAATAGGATTTGGCTCTCAAAAAATTTTCAGTAAATAATGAAGTGAAATTGGCCTTCACCATTTCAAAACAGCATTAACTATGGAGAAGAAATAAAAAGTAGGCACTCGGTACAGAGCTCCGAGTTTCTTGAACACAACTCAGGTTTGTGTTGCCTGATGGCTTCTCCAAGTCCTGCTCAAAAAGTGTGCTGCTTTCGGGCGATTCTCTCAACTGATGAAGTTTCAAGGAAAATCTATATATTTTTGAGATGGGTTTTTCTCACTTGCTACTTCTGTCAGTGCATCCAATATTAAGTATAGTTTAAGAGCAAGACAGTTTATTATAGCGTCGATATTTTGTAGTGTATTGTTCAGAATATGCAACTCTTACCAGGCTGATGGATCTTCCCTCGGTTCCATTTGTTCTTCATAGATCATTTTTCAAAAAGAACCTTCGATGTTGGTCATAATAATTTTTTCCACATTTCTTTTCTTCACAGTTGGTTCCATGTAGAACATTTCTTCACAAATAAAACGATCTCTTTACCGTTTTTCTTGAATGAAGAAACAAGAAGATAGCACTTCAGATCTCAATTGAAAGTTGAAACTCTTTCACAGTATCATACATTGACTTACTCAGACACATAATTTACGATCAATGGCAAACAAGACGAGAAACATTCATAAGCAAGTTTGGTGTATCTGTGACTGTTACTGAAAAACCTGAAGTTTTACACAGCCGGAAGAATAAACAAAAACCCCATGGACACACTATAATTTCAATACAAATAGGACAACATGTTTTGGATCAGCAATAAGATCGTTTCGTGGAAGATTCAAAATATCAACCGAATGCCAGACGCCACTTTTTTCTGTGACTTCGTTTCCTTATTGGTTGACAATTCCTTAAGGCACTTCATTCTCAGATTTGGAATCCTTGAAGTCGATCGCCAGAAAAAACGTAAGCTGGGAAAATGGAGGAGGAGGAGAATGAAGAGGAAGGAGTGAGGGATAGAAGAAGGACAGTAAACATACGAACGAGTACATGAGTGTTATCAACACATTGCTGTTTATACGACATTTTGCAGGTCACGTATAAAAACTTCTATCGTCACGCCATTATGCAAAAAACTGTTTGAAATCCCGTTAAAAGTGGCGGTTTTTGACATGTATTTTGTAGTTTCCTAAAAGAACGAAAATGAATCATTTAGAAAAATAGCCATTTCATGACACGTTCATTTTACGTGTTCTGACACACCAAGAAATAAAATAGTTTATTCCCTGATGTTACTGTTAAAATTAGGTTCCTGAATTTAGTTCACATGTTACTCTTAAGTCATTTTGTTAGCCGTTACGCTACTATGAAACGAACGAAAATCTCCCAATAGAAATGTATAGACACAAATTAACAGGAATTAATGTTTCATAAAGTATAAGGCATGAAAACACACCTGCACAAGCTCTACTATCGTACTCATTTCGAAACTTGTCTTAATTATATTTACGTTTGCTAAAGCAGCTGTGAGCTCTGAAACATCATCCGTCACGAGAGAAACTTTTCAATTTGAAAAGACATTTGGTGCTCTTTTCGTTTGGTTTAAAAACCTGAAGTTCAGCAAAGTAAAGAAACGCACGCGTCTGCTTAGCTACGAGCGAAAGAAGCCTGGAAATGAGCTTTTAATTCGCCAACAAAATAAAGCCCTTGTCTTACTTGTGGACGATAAGACAGCCATATGTCTTCTCATTATATGTTTTACACAAGTTAGATTTTTTTGCGCTAAATAAATGTTTGGATTTGAGAAGCTTAGCCATAAAAAATCATCTTCATGTCATTCCTCAGTACTCTGCGCTAGGAACAAGTAGACTTGCTCAAAATATAAGAACTTGACGACCGTCATCACGAGCGGAGCAGGTAGCAGCAAGCATGAGCGAAAGAGTGCTAAGCTACGTATGTTGTCTCTTCATCAATGACTGTACAAAGTTAAAAATTTTATCTTGAATGAAATTACTCAAGCATATTTCAAAAACTATGCAACTTAAAGGACTATTTTCAACACAATTAAGTACAATTTGTGCTTACCTCATGCTTGGAGTACATGAGCGTTATCTCCTCGCCGTCATCTGAAATGGGATAAAATTCTTCATGTTAGCATTCACAGAAAATGATTAGGTATCGAACGAACAGTCAAAGTTACAATTTCTAAATATTACATTCAACATTTATTATGATTTGATTCCTGCTCGATAATACTTGAAATCCAATTAATTCTCAAATCGTAAACATACGATTATAAATTGAAATGGAGTATAAAGAACAGTAGTAACCTGAAGGACAAAATAGAATTAAGAAATATAATTGTGCTACTTCTAACACACCAACGAACAACACACGTACAAGAATATAAGAACAGTTACCTGTTGGTGTTACTGCACCTTACTCGAGACCAGCTTCATTATGTCAAAAAAACGTCGAAATTCCAATAAAATTGTTAATCTTTAGAAATTAATAACTTCATGCCAGCAGAAGCTTCAGTTTCAATAGAGTGGGAGCATGAAACCCGGTGTTCCGTTCATATTCTCAAGAAAGTTTTGAAATCAAAAGGAAAACGCATTGTATTTCACGTGTTTGGCGTTTGTGCAATTTTCCTACACCAACATGATTGGAAAATAAAAACATGCATTCCAGAGAATTTCTGATCACCAAGGAATCATTTAACTTACCAACTTGAAAATTTTGTATCAACTACCTTGTTTTTATTGTTTACGTTCCGAACTTAGCGGAAAATGTGTTGATGAAACAATAAAATAGTATACCCAGTAATACTTTCTTCGTAACGTTATATAGAAAACTATGCCTGTTTAATTTGTGATACTGCCGCAGAACAGAAACAACGCTATACATACATATGAAAGCCGTGTTGACTGAGAATAATAACATGAAAATTACACCTACAAGTGAAACAAAGCTTCTCATTTTTGTTTAACATAAATTTCTACTGGTAATTTATCACGACACTTTCATTATTCTGTGCCCGCGCAGTGGAAGTATGTTTGAATAAATAACTGAGATACGTATTTAGTTGAAATCAAACACAATTAATAAAAAATTAGCAAGGCTTTTTGAGAACGTTGCACCTGACATTATCAGGATTTTTTCATACACGCAATTTTCTTGTGTACCCATATTTCAGCTCAATTATCTAAAATAATATAAATAGAACTGTCAAGCGTCAATTGAAGTGGGATAGACGCTTAATTATTATTCTTAATTAGGCTAAATCAAAACTCTTCCTTTTGACATCATGCAATCTAACCACAAAATATATTCTTCTTGTATCATTTTTATAGATGATAATTTTACAGTCAATTTCCTACAACTGAGAGAAAAGGTTTACCATTAAACTGAGAGGGCCTCTCAGTTTCATGACAACAAATAACTGCATCAGTTTAGCCGATAATGCAGTTTTCTTTCTAATTTGGAAAAAATTTCGCTGAAATTCGTATTAATGGTACACTACAACTGTTTGTATATATGTAATCGTAACGTATATACTAATTATGATATTTTGAACACCTATAAAAAATGTGCAAACAAGTAAATGAAATGCCAAAAGTTAACAAAAAACAAACTTGTGTTAACAAATAATTGGACCCGAAATTGGCAAGCGTTTTGATCGCCTCTTTACAAACCAAGCGTACAATCTGTTGTCCAGAATTTCATCTTTTGGTCTGTGAAGTTTTCTTCTTTGATTTTCTGCCGGTATTAATTGTAGTAAATATATCTTTCTTATTCTCTAAGAATCTGTAGACAGACGATTCTCCAACTTTATACGTATCTTGCACATCCTTAATGTTTTTTCCAGATTGTATGATATTTATTCAATAATTTCTTTTTTCTCTCCCAAACTTAAAGTTCTTTTCTTCTTCGCTATGTCATTTGATTCCATATCGGATATATCAGACATGTATAGCTTTAAAAAGACTTTCAAATTTCAATTAATATACCTGCAACAGAAAATATAAAAGGATATAGTAATTACTGTACACAACTTCATTTAAATTTGATGAAGAGAGAATGATTAGTGTAACTACCTACTGCTCCTGTTTAAGCACACTTAACTAGGTAATTCTGACAAGCACAGTAAATATAAAACTATAATTTATCAGAATCAGAACACCGACCTTTGACAGGACAAGCCTTAACACCAAGCACTCTGCGCTAAGCGGGCCTAAGCAGGCAACATCAACTCAACACACATTTCAACAGATGGCAGTGGTAGCCCTCCCAGTTTCATGACTTCTCTCAGTTTCGTGTCTCTTAACATTGTGAGTTTTCTCAGTTTCGAGTTTCTCAGTTTTTGAAGTTATACTGTATTATACAAGTCTTCATGTTCACTGTAATTAGTGAGCAATATGACCCAGAATTATACACACAACTCCTGAAGAGATGATTGAACACGTCATGTTAGTAAATCCCTTGACACCATTTTCCACCAATAATTCTAGAAACAAGCACGGAAGGCACCGAATAAATCATATCGCAGGTTATTACTTCACTCATGCATTGCACAATCCGCGCCTGGTACAAAGAAATTTATCTGTTATCGGAGCGCATCATCCAGCAGCTCAGTTTCATTCTTCAGAAGCTGAACATGGCTGGGCATCGAAAACTGATTTAAAAAAGTGTGAATCCTGGCCAGAAGGACAGTCGGGGATGGTTAATTTGAGGTTTTTGGAGCTTTCCAGTAACTCATCATCCTCTTTTTGAGGTGCAACACGACTATACCGAGAACCACTGCGGTGGACCGCTTGTTCTCCCTTGACAAGCACATCATCAGGGAAATAATGCCTGGTTTTATCAATTATCGGTACCCAGCCATAAAACTAAACAGGATAAGTTTAAATGCCACATCATTAAATTAATTCTAACAATCGAGGAATTGTAATAAAGATGCGCTCGTTGTATTAAAAAACGACAAATTGTGAGTTAATGAGCGTTACAGATTTGAAATAACAGCGCCACATGCAGGGCATAGACTGAACTGTGCATCATAGTATGTATTTTACGTAATTCCCCAAGTATTCTAAAGAAACACTTTCAGTTACGAGAATTGTTATTGAAACTAGTAGTACATGAATGAACAGATACCATGAAAACAAATATATATATATTTAATAGCTATCTTGCTATTTTTCATAGATTTCTGCGATACCACTCTCAGCGTAACAACGCGACAGAAAAGCTTATTTTCAAAATGGCACTTTGATGAAAGTTTCAGGATCTTAATATTGTAAAGCTCGTGGAATCATAGAATGGAATTATGTGCATGACTCTTATGGTTTATCAGAACATCCTTGGTACACAATGATGACCAGCACAAACTCGCACAGCGATAGAGCGCAAGGCTGTACGTCTCACAACTGATGAAGTTCAGGGACGAAATATAACAAGGTTGCTGCACCTTCTAATGAAAAAGAAAACAGATGCTACTGAGCGCTGTCGAAATGAGAGAAAAATATGCTCCGGTATTTTTAAAGAAGAGTTTCGTATTTTCGGAGTCTTAAATTTAACCACAAGACAAGGAAAAAAAGATAAAATTTGTAAGTCATACCGTGTGAAAGGATTCGCGAAATCAATAATTTCGGGAGGTGATGCTTGGAATTGGGTGGACAGGTGTAACTTGAAGTACTCTCATGCTATGTAGATGCTGCGCTAGCGATCGAAATTCATTGCTCTAATACTACAAGAGACGGATGCAATGAAAAATATTATGGGTGGCTTACTTCGAAGAACTAAATCAGTAAAAAACTGTCATATCTAGCGCTGCTCTTTTTACAATCCGAGAAATGAGCGAACTTATCTTCAGATGTGCTAACGAAGCTAGCCATTAACTTATTCCAAATGAAACAATCGCTAGAATTGGCTAATTTTGCTAAAAAGTTTTTGCGTGGTGTTTGTTCGTTGCAAGGTATTACAATAGCTCCTATTGAGCTTCTATAAAATAACTTTAATTGCGCCTTCAACACACAGTTTCAATTAATTCAACAATACCTCAACGCTCACGATGATCTTGAAGGCATAGTTTTCGTAACAACTAGGACAACGTGATAGGCAATTGCAAAAACACTATGATTCTAACAAATGGATTACACATAAATTAGGTAATAGATAACATAATATTATATCCGAAAGTCAATCTTTTTCAATGTCAGCAGAGTTCAGTAGAGGAATAAAATATTTAACAACTTAGGGGGTAAGAACAGCACCGAAGATACTCGTGCCGAGATTCGGTTGCGTAATTCGCTGGCCACGTCGCCGAAGGAGAATGAAATAAGAAAATACCCTGCAAAATAAATTAGCGACAGACTCCAGGTACCAAAACTGATGACTTCGTACTGAGTAGCTTGGATCATTACCGAGGAGTGAACAGTTCATTGTGAAGTTCTTTGAAAACGAACTAGGTGGGTGACCTTTCGTGGCACTCGGCGAGCGTACTTTAATTTACAAAATATCTTTACATGCATAATGCATTGATTTACAGTAAATATGTAGCAGCAAAAACAAATACCGTAATAAAAAATGTTTGCACATATCAAGTCATATGTAATTTAAGGAGATCTTAGCACCTGTTCGAACGTATTTTCCTGCGCCTCGCCCCGCGATGGCATATATGCAATGAATTTTTTACCACTAATTAATACGACGATATCCATACATTAAGTTCCCTACTTTAATGATTGTTTTTTAAAAATCAAGACTTGGAAGAACTGAAAAAAATTAAGTTGCTTGAAATTTCTGTGAAAACAATGTACATGTTAAATGAATTTTACCCAAAACAAGTGCTTCATTTGACGGGGTAAAGCTGGAATTAAGCTATGCAAGACGTCCTGCTGTCATACGAGACCAGAGTTGATGAAATGAAGGGCCAACTTGGACCGGAGCCGTAACTTGGACCGGAGCCGTAACTTGGACCGGAGCCGTAACTTGGAGCGGAGCCGTAACTTGGACCTCAGCTGTACCTTGGACCTCAGCCATAACTTGGACCGGAGCCGTAACTTGGACCTCAGCTGTAACTTGGACCTCAGCCGTAACTTGGACCTCAGCCGTAACTTGGATCGGAGCCGTAACTTGGACCGGAGCCGTAATTTGCACCGGAGCCGTAACTTGGCAGGAGCCGTAACTTGGACCGGAGCCGTAACTTGGACCGGAGCCGTAACTTAGACAAGTTGAGGTAGGACACACGTCTAGAGGAGTTAGGAAGCCTCTAGCAACTCGTGGTACAACAAGAATTAGAAAACTTCACGTACCAAACAAGTCTTTACTTTCACGATAAAGTTTACTTTGTTGCTAGAAGTAGAGTTAAACTTCACAAAAAGTTTTGTATTGTACTACGATAACCATTTTTCCAACCTTCATTTTTTCAATTACGCACACAAGATCAATGAACGAATGCTTTAAACTGCTATTCGTTTGAAACTACTCATTTACACTGCTTTAAATTATTCATTTTGAGATGAAATTGTAATTTTTTAAAGAAATCTTGAGAATATAAAATTGATCAACATTATCGTGCATTGTTTCACTTATCCTGCAGTTGAAAATCAGCTTGTAAAAAATGACAACTCGAATCAAGGAGTCGAAGTTGCAGTTGTGTTGGACGACAGCTCCAGATTAGACGCTTCTTTGCCTCTAAAATATGGCCAACTTGACTAAAAACCTTTCAAAAGGAACACAGAAAAACCCAAACATCCGAGTTGAAAATAAAAGAATGGAACTTTCTGCTCCATCACAACTGAAGAACATTTCTATTGAAGTGATTTTTTTTTCTTCTAAATCAACTGAGAGCGCCGAGATTCTTGGTCACTGGAGTGAGAAGAAGACGAATGTCTTGAAATGAAAACAGCAGTGGGAAATTTACCAAATCTCATGTTCTATTCCGATAACATGAACGTTTAAAAATCTTTTGAGCTATTTGATGTTAGTAAACTGGATAAAATATGTGAAAAAAGATAGAAAATTTTTGTGACATAACATTTCACAGAAAATTTAGTACTGAACCAGCTGTTTAATAATGCATTTTATGTCACTTGGATGCAGCATAAAATGTTCTCCTTCAAAAATGCATTCACAAACAAAACTTTTTATTATTTAAGCGCCTACTAGAAAACTTTTCATTTAGATATGCGGCAAAACCAGTAAAGCAAATCATTGAGTGCGGAAAAATGCTGTGTGAAGTTTAAGAATGTCATAACACTTGGTATGACATACTTATCCAAAACTTCGTTTGAGCGATATTAATTGAAGGTGTTCCGATAGAGCGTGTGATCACATCAAAGATACAAAACATTGGAACATGTAAGCTGACGGGAATGAGTCGAGATCCAGGAGTGAAGTTTCTAATTCGTGAGTCAATTCTAAGAGAAGGAAAGGTTATCGGTAAAAATGACAGATACTACGGTAAACGAACGGAGATACTGGAAATTTTCATGTGTGTTTGACGCATTGAATTACAGCAAGATAAAAAGCATCATCGTGAGCCTTACAAAGGCCACTAAGTGAAGTAAGCTAAAAAAAATTAGTCGAAAACTAAGTTAATAAATTGTTTGCATTATTTCTTTCGTTTTCTTATCCCCTAGTATCTAGTCCAAGAGCTGAAAAAGAAGACAGTCAGACTAGAGATGACTGGAAATAAATAGAAATGAGACTCGAGCATCAGAAGAATACTCCTCTCGGGTCTGCTATCGAGATTTTTTTTTGGCGATTCTAGAGAGCGAGAACCACTTCCAAAAAACGCTGATGAGGGCAAATTTCTCAAGCGTGACCATTTGAGGATTAACTGACTCGACCCAAAACAAATAAATCAACCGAAAATTGAGTTCACGAACTTCGGAGCCCACAACAACAAGCACGATATACCCATCAGAATATCTAATGATAGCCGATAGTAGTAAACCTCAACATATTTCCGATGACTACAAAGTATCAGAATTTATTTTCGATAGAGTACATAAAATGAACCCTTTTGGGTTTTTCATACTTTTCTCAAACTCATACAACAAAAATATTTTGTTACTTTAATAGGGAAAAATTCGAATGCACGTTCTCATGCCCATGCCAGTTGATGTACGTCGATCGCTTGGTTTCACACCAGATTTTAGGAGGTATTCATATCTGTTGCCAAATATTATTGCAGTTAAAATTAGTATTGGACAGCATCCACTACCAAATTTGAAGATGTTAAAAACGTTAACGCTTGTCAAATCACATGAAGAAGTAAATAACTACGACATCAGGTTTCTTGAAACATTTCCCATCGTAATCCACGGAGTTTACAACTCTGTCATTAAATACTTACTCGATGATCGTAACATTTCTCGGTATCTGGCAAAAATATCCCACACAAAGTAACATCTTGTCCCATATCACAAGATTGCTGTGGAACTTATGAAGATTCCAGGAAACAGGAACCGCCTGCGTGGGTTCTGGCAAAGGAGATGAGGTCGCGCTGTGCTGACTCAGCGAACCAGGCAGTAGCACCTCAAGCCTCAGTGCCCAGCAGGCTGTAGTTCCTCCGCCAGCTTTATCCAGATAAATGAATTGAATTGCATCGCTGAGGCTTCCATTTCTACTTAGCACGACTGTAAATTTTCTTCTTTATGTGATGCGTTGCGTTCAAACAAATGGAGAAGATAAGAGAAAGTTTAGGCGTGGGGTTGAATTGCTCTTGAAACGCTTATGCGAGTTTGTTCTGGATTAGAATAAAAAACCATCAATGCTTTATTGCCAAAATTTGACTTCACTAAGAATCGTACGTTATTTTGGCATTTGAACCTTGGGTTCAGCAAAATTCATTTTCATGGATTCTAATCTGGTAAAACAATTCAGAGCTAACCAAGTGATAAACTATACAGCTTACAACGGAAAAAAATCATTTAAAACCATAGGTAGTCATGTGCACTAACTACATTTATTCACGGCTTGGACGGTATGTCTAACTAACCATTATCGTTCGGTAAGTTTGAGCGTTTTTAGAAATAAAATGGGACAAGATAATAAAAATAAACTATACTCAATTGACCAAAGCTTTCTCAGCCTACTTCACGATACTGATATAGAAATTTACGAAGGAAACTGTAGACCTATCTAACTATGAAATTATTTCTAGTAGAATCGCACTATTATGTAATTATTATATAATTGCGTGCGCTGGCTGTTGGGAGATAATTAAGGTAATAGATGACTGCATTATGAGGAGTTGAACTATAAATTACCAGCACGCTCCCCTGAAGGCATACTCACACTACTCTTGGACAACAATGTCGTACAATGAACGGCCCAATCAGGTGTCCTCTCCTCAAGGACAACGCAAATGTTTTTGGAGAACCTACAGAAGGTAATTGGTAGAAAATGCCACTCATAGAATTAAGGCAACGTAATTATATGTAACTTTGAATATTAAAGCTAAACTGTAATATACTGGGATATTTTCTCTCTAGTTCAGGAGAGCGTCCGTGTTTTAAGCTAAGTAAAATATGATATATCGTACGTTTAGTACAAGGCTTCCAAGTTCTTACGCTCCAAAAATCTTACAGACGGCAGAGTAAAAGAACCAAGGACACATTTTTAAAGGATAACAACATGAATCTACAACAAACACCTAAATCAAAATCATGAAGTAAATTTGAGCACAAAGTACAAATGTATCAACACTATATATGATTGTGAACGTGATCGATGTGCATTAAGAATTCAATTAGTTTATTCTCCAGTAACCAGCCGATACGATTGAAAGAAACTCTAAAATTTTTTCGAAAATCGTATTTCGGGTTGAAGTAATTCATTGAATATAAGCGCGGGTTTTCTATCGAGAAGCGAAGGTTTCGGGCCGTCGTGTTTAAGGAAGATTTTCTTCTCAATCTCATCGTCGTTGATTAATTCATCGGCAGCTGAGCTGCTCGATTCGATTCACTCACGATCATCAGGGTCGATGTAAATACTTCGCAGTTCATGAACTTCCATGTCGAGTTTAATGTTTCAAATCATGCGCAAGGTGTGTAATTGTGCTGGTATCGAAAAGTCTCACTGGCGAATAAGCATCTTGTGAATACAGTCAATGATTGACAGTAAAATCTGTAAAAAATATATTATCGTTTAAAGATTGGATCAAACACGATAGCAAAAGCATACACTCAGATGGTGGTGCAAATAATGCCAGTGATTATTCCTTTTAATATTCTGACATGTGCTCTAGAGCAAGGTACTTTGTTTCTAAATGATCTTCAGTACGAAGTTAATCGGAGGCTAACTAAGCTTCGAGAATCATACATTACCCTCAATTAGTTAATCTCAAAAAATTATAATAGGAGATATATCAAAGCAAACTCTGAAAGTCGTAGGCCTTTTGTGTATGTTTAACATAAGTGTGCATCCCAACATAGCATTTCGACTAATGAGGGACATACTTAAGGTTGGCGATAATCATTTTTTGGCTGATAAGGAGGTATGATCCCGACCTTTATATATGAATAAGGCTCATGAGATGCCACATTATCTTCATCTGTGTGTGAAGTTGACACCAAAGAAAGGTCAATAACAGGAAAGGAAGGCATAAAAATACGCATATTTGCTTTTTGTGCCGGTTTCACAACGGACGTCGTCGCGTATTATTTAAGTGGTCAGACACAGAAACCTGGCAAAAACAAGCTGACCAGTTAATAAAATTGTTTATGTTACATTGCAAACACTCAGAATCTTTTTGAACCCTTATGTATTGAAAAAGAATAATTTAAAATTCATACTCGTAGGAGTGTATAAAATTAACATAAACTTTTTGGCTGTTGTCAATATACATGAATGACTAGTTCAGAGAAAGAAAACAAAAATGACTGCTATTAACTGGTATCAATTACAGAAGCCGATTTTCTTGTGAAATATCTAATAATGACTATCTCCAACAAAGGGAAAAGATACTGTTTATATAATCTTCTTCAGGAACGAAAACACGATTTTACTGAGCTAATAGAATAGGATGATAGCCATCGAGATAGCAGTGTTTTGGTGCCGCTCTTATCTCCTTGAACTCTAGAGCGCAGAAGAGTGCAAGTGCACGCGAAATTTTTGATGTACATTTGTTTGACCAAATAATTATATTATTGAAGCGATGCCTGTCACTGAAACGACTTATTACATTACTATTCCGGCTATCATATTAAAGGATTTAGTTCTTGATAAGTGAAAAAAATGAAGTCTTCGTCCTTCTTTTGATTTAGTGCAGATATACAGTACGATGGATGAAAATGTGAGTACACTTTCAGTTTTAGAATAATAAATCAATACATTTTTTATGATAATTGTGTTGTATTTTGTCATAGTTAAAGTAAAAAAAAGTTGTGATTACTATAAATGCTGAAACTTGACTTTAGATATTTTTACCGAGATTTCATTTTTTGTAACAGTACTGCAGTTACCTAGATCACTGCAATGAACGACATTTCATTAGCTACACCGATTACATGCATCTGGGCTTGAATTCCAGCTTGTTAGGTAGTCTCAAATCTTAGAAAAGGATTCCATCTACGACGTTAACATATGCCGGACACGAGGAAGTCATTAGATATAGTGCTTAACAACAACTATTATACGCGTAAACAATTTTCCTCAGCTCCAGTTCGAAATACTATAAGCAAAGAAAAATGTATTTATGTAGAATCTTATGAAGTAAAACGAATGTGAAATTGAAACTAAATAAAAGCTACTCAAATAATTAAGTTTCTTGCGATTGAATTATGAGAGCAAATGACAACAGGTAAGCAGCAGTATTCGTTATATTTTAATAAATTTGAACATACTATACATATCGTTTGTAGAGAATACGCGGCCAATTGTGTCTGTCGTATAGGAAATCAGAATTTCTTTACAGTTTACTAGTTGAAAACTCAACTTGGACACAGCTGTTTTACATAGCTCATTAAAAAGTTATTTCACCACCAGCATTCACAAAATTCAATAATAAAGAAACGATAATTCACGGAGCTCATTTCCTATGAACACTTCAAGCGAGATCGCTAAGTTTCGAATTATTATCTACTATTAAATATTTGAGATAAAAGTTTTTTGCGGTCGTTTCTAGTAATTTTTTCGAGGTTTAATGTATGACGTTGAAAGTATAATGTTTGAGGTAAATTTCAGACGTGTTTCCTCTGCACCCATTGTTTCCGATCAGCATCAAAAGTTGCATGCACCAAGCATTTCTGACCAGAAGGAGTATTAGATATGGCGTATATATTTCACGAGAGAATAAACGACCCTCTCTGCATTGTGCGTCATGACTGCAGCTGTGCACGCATTGCCGAGCACCATTTTCAGGACTACGAAAAAATACAAACAACTCAACTCTCTCAGCAACACTTGACTGCCATAATGTGTTCTAAGGGAACTGCTAAGTATAAAATATTTTCTTGCTCATCTGTTGTTCACATTTTCTCGGCTTCACTTTGCTTGTGCAGTTCATGTTTGATTTTTCTCATTTCATCATGTTTTTCATTTTCTTGTTTAGTGAATTTTGTATTGTGTTCATCGGATTTGATTGCATTCATCTAATCTTATCGCCTCCAGATTTTACTTAGTCAAACCTATTTTACTTATATCAACGATCCCCCCCAAGGTTTTTCACATTATAGATAGGACCATCCAAGGGCAGAAAACAAAATTCAAACTAGGGTTGGTAGTGCACAAACTCCCTGCAGCTCTGGAATGCAAGTGACTGAACATGACCGACTTCTAGAAGACTTACTATGCACGCATGAAGTTATAATCTCTCACGCGTCGGATTTCCTTACGTAGTTTGTCTTATGATATGTAGTTTATCCTACTTTTTCCAATTTATCCTATTTTACCTAGCTTATATTTTATCTAATTTACCCTATTATATCTAGTTTATACTGTCCTATGTAGCTCATTCTATTATATTTAGATAACCGTGCAGTAATACCTGAGGGCCTTGACGCTTAAGGCGCAGCTGCTGTAATTTCTTAGAGTTCTCTTCCTCCCAGCGCGTTGCTGTGTGCCTCTCTTATTTCACTAATTATTGCCTCACGCTTCACAGAGACACTAAGGAAATTAAATTCTCGGTGTGTCCGGCTTGTAAATCGTCTAGACTACTTGGACTGCAAAACAGTGCAAAAAAATATTTTTCGAGTCAATGGTAAATACGGAAACACTCGGAAGACTTGAATTTTTAAATGCCCATTTTGTTTACTAGAAGCCGTGTTCAACATAAATTTACACCTGCAAGGTCTAGATTTGATTAGAAGAGGAGTAGCATTAGCCGCTCTATTTACAGCAGATTCAATCCCACTAAGTTTTAACAGCTATTTGCTCACAAAGAGTTTCATCAGTGAAAAAAAGTCTTACACTGACAAGAAATTGAGGAAGGAAATAAACAAAATATCGCAAACACTTGCTAGAGAGATCTGCAGCTCAACACAACGTTTTCTGCCACAAAAAAAAGAAACAGAGACAATAAGAAGATGAAGAAAACTGAAATCTTAAGTTCACCAAACTAAGAAGTTTAATTGCAACCTTCACTGAGAAGCCCTGCTGTATTGGCAGTGAGGAGTTGAAGAGCGCTCGGTCCCTGTGTATGCTGACAACGACAGACAATAATATATCTACCGAGAGAATCGTATGTACGAGAATCGTATCTACAATGATTGTATATGCAAGGATCGCATCTACGAAGGTCGCATCTACGAAGGTCGCATCTACGATGGTTGCATCTACGATGGTTGCATCTACGATGGTTGCATCTACGAGATGGAGCCAATAAGAGTGCAGCCTGCTTGACACACAACTAAGGACTACTATAACCAGGACGTGCATCGCCATGTAGCTGACTACGGTAGCAGAGGCCATTGCATTCTTAGTTACATAACATTTTCTATCAGACAGATTTATCAAAAATTACTTCTTTCAAGCAATAGAAGGAATAATAAGGTTTTACAGTGAATTTTAAATGGTTTAAAGCACTGTAATGCTTTGAAATACCAATTTTAGCAGGACTTAACATGTATTATTGTATGAGCTTAGTGGCCACTTTATAGAAAGCCCAGTTGCTGCAGTTTTAGACTTTACAAGTTGATTATAGTTAAACCTTTTCAAATGCAAACAACCAAACATATAAACATTCACGCATATAAACAAACAGACATAGAAGCAAAAACCTACCAAACTGCAGCGATTAGTCAGCAAAATTAGATTAGTCAGCCTTCTTGACAGAGGCCTGAAGGACTGCATTCTTCTGCTACTCTTTCTCTGAGGGGTTGACAGCAAATATGAGGGGTTGACAGCAAATTGAGTGAGTGTAGTAGTCGTCAGAATACTGCCTTTCTTTGACTCGTACAGTTCCTTGACGTCTGCAAATGATGCCGTGTTTCATTGTCAAGACTGATCTTCTGTCCCTTCTCACTGATCCAGTTGTTGCGGATGCAGTTGTTTAGCAGATGTAGCTCCAGTTCATTAGCAGATGTAGTTCCAGTTGTTTAGCAGATGTACTGTGTCAAAAAGGAGAAACCAGACACGCTCGTTGTCAAGAGGATGCTTGGCTGTGGCACTGCAATTTCCTAGTGATTAGAATAGAAGTGTCCTTGCAGTCTCGGTTGTTCTCAGCCATGCCACTCCGCAAACCACCAAAAATCGAAACAGTTGGGCGAATCTGTACTTCATCTACCAAGAGAAACACATTCTTCTGTTGCAGTGTCTGGACTTTTTCAAATGTTTCCCTCAGCACCTGGTCCTTGTCAATAGATGAAGTGATGTACTGCAGCTTGCATTTGCATGGCAGCACCAAAACGTCTCTGAGCTGTTCATAATTACACTTCGGATATGATTGAAGAGCAAAACAATAATCATTCATGGAAAACTGCTTGTGTGATAAAAGTTCCAACAGACGTCAAAAATACCAACTTCTCCTTCTCGGTGTCGACATAGGCTGACATGTGAGCTTGAAGGGTGACAACATTTTGGATCGTTTTGTCAAACGGGATGTCATACATAGTTCATTGCCAAGCGCACAGTTTCGTCGGACTGCGTATACGATCTCAAACCATTGTTGGGATGGTGTCTTAAACAGTGGTACTAATGCCGTTCTTGAACGCACTGAACGTCAGTGGGGAACACAAAGTGGGCTTGTTTTCGACCATCACAGACAGGCTGCACTCACTGAAGTTATCGGTCATCAACAAACACACAAGCCTTTCTTTCGATCTTGAAATAATCAAGTTCTTGTACTGCTTCTGCAGGCTACGCTCAGGTTTGAAAGCATCAGATGAAGTAATCTTATCCTTCTGAAGAAAATACCTCAGTTGTTAGTCTTTCCCTTTCGCCGGGCAAGATGCAGGTTTTGGAGATGGCAGATATGAAGCAGGCACATTGAAGATACTGGGAGGGATTTCACTTGTTTACACAACCCCACACTTGTTCGGCATTTTTAATACATAAAATTAGTTATAAACTTTGTAAACAAACAGTATCCACTAAGAAATGTAGCAATGTGCCTCGAAACAAACAACAATGTCCGATTCAAACCGAGCGACAGACTACGACAATGTTCGCACTATGACAGATGGGGGTTAACTGAACTCAGTGAACTGGCCTCCGCTACCGTAGTCAGCTACATGGTGATGCACGTCCTGGTTATAGTAGTCCTTGCATACAACCTATACGTGTAAAATGAAGACCACGTGACCGTACACTCTAAGTACAAACATTGAGAATTAGAGGAGTGACAAGGAGGTAAGCAGAAGCGGTTTTTTAAAGAGATTATGAGTCATAGATCTTTTCATATCCGACGATTTCTCATCTTTGCCTAAAAAGATGTATCGCAATACTTAAAATCTCTTCATTCCACAGTCTTGCACTGTGAAAAGTAAACATTACTGAATTTTCCAGAAACTTTAATGGAAAAAATCCAGTATAGCATAATTTTTTTTGCATGTGCTAACATTTTATTCCAAATGTTTAGCATTTATTGGTAAATTTTTTCACAGAGTGTAGTTAATAACAAGAACAAGCCAGAGTTACGTATAGACCCTTCAATATTTCACTCGCACTCCGAGCTCAACAGCAAAAACGGAAACAGTTTGAACGAGAGCTGAGCCGTGGTACCGTAACAGGCACTCGCGAATTTCTGGGAAATCTGTGACTCGCAAGAGAGTTTTTATTTTCAGGCGATGACAAATGAGGTAATTAACTAACACTCAGGAACCACAAAAAAGTTCACGATTGACAGCAGAATGCAAATACCTCTTTTCCGTCATGCCAACTTCTACTAAGGAACAGTTAGGTTTCCTCATTCTAAGAAAGTAGAACATCTTAGAGATTTGAAGAAAAGTATTTGAAGAATCATAGGTTAAATTTAGTTCTTTATAACATTTAATAAGAGAAAATGTTTTACCATGTTGCAATGATACAGCTAACTTTTTAGCCTAAATGTACAGCGTGATTGATGAAAATATAAATACACTTCAGCAAATTTGCGCACATTCTATGATAATATCCCATGTCAATTTTTTCAAGAAAATATTTCGCTTCAATTAAAGTTCATCCAATTCTACACATACAATAGAAATAGATTCTCGTACAACACTTGAATGCATCGCACATTGTATCTTTTTCTGGATCAACGTAAGCGGATCACAAACATCCCTAGCATCACTGAGACCATCTGTCTACATCCCTCAAAACCTTGTCAGAACAGCCGACACAGCGCCTCTCCACCGCCGTCCACAGGGAGCAGTGGCCGGCGAATCATTCGATGTTTTTATCAAATCTCAGCATCCACTTTAGCATGAATGGATGAAATTCCGACGCGTCATTTGTCTCTGGATAAATTTTCAGTGCGACGAAGACGTTCGCTTTCATGATAGAATCCAACCACGCCAAAAAGAGATTTTTTCTCCCCATTCGAAGAAATTTCGGTCTCAGCTGTTGTCAGTGGAGCTCAAGCGAGTTAAAAAGAACCTAGAGCCTTGAAACATCAGGGTTTAGTGGAAAGTGAATTGTTACTGACGCAACGGTAGTGTTAAAATAATATTTTAGTTCACCTTTCTGTACACATTTGCAGTACATGATTTTATATGAAACTATCGGACGTTTTTGGAGTTAAGATATGAGCTTTAACACAAATTTTTTATAAATCATGTTATCCAGCGTTGGGAAAATATCTCGTCAATCAATAAATGCGTTGTTATTAATATCAGTCTCAATAAACATTAATCAATATAGTTAGAATCTGCGGATTTTTATCCGTAGTTTTTCGAGAAACAAAAAATTCCAAACCGAAAATTATTTGAACGGCAACTGCGGAGCGACTTATCTATCACAATGGCCATTCAGATCCATTACATGACGTGTACTCATCTTAACTGAATAGTCATTACGTAACACAATATAAAATTCGAGGCACTAATCCAAGAAGTGTTAATTTGATTGATTGCTATTTGATACAACATTGAAACAAATATCACTCCTGTGACAAGTTGAATTTTGGATCGAGAACTACTCTTCTTACTTATGGATGAATAAAATACACCATTTCATATTTACCTTCATTGTTCAATAGAACAAGAGGGGAGCGCACAGTAATGAAAACTAGCGATTTCTACTTTTGTTTCAGCACTTGACATAACTTTAGCCGCTTACCCAAGAATTGCTAGCTGATATAAAGGAATCGAATATTTGATACATATTTCATACTCTGCATAAATTGAAGATGACTGCATATTGGAAGCGTATATTTCATTGAAATTTTGCACGGACAGTGTACTGATGAGGAAGCGAGTACAATGAATTGTAGCTCGTAAGATGAGTCATAGTACCACTGAGAGCAGGATGAAGGAGCTGGAGGGACGCCTGGGTACAACTAATTTAGACGGTAATAAGCATTTAGCATTTCCATTACGCAGAATCTCGCCGCATATCGAGATTAATATCTATTTTGATAGGGACAATTGATGATCGTTGTCAGCTTTGAAATACAGAATGAAATTGTGCCATTAAACAATTTAATTATTTAGTAGAGATTTTCCGGGTTTATTTAAAATTTATTGTTTGCTGCTTAAAACAAGATTAACCTAAATACTAACAACAGATAAAAAAATAATTAAATATACACCATCAAATGCAGCACATTCATAAAAAAATTCAAATCCGATTAGTTGTAAGAAGGAAATTAACATCCCGGAAAAAATTTAACTGGTGGATTAACACAATTAACCATATGACCTACTTGCTGACTTACGAGTATGTTTTCGCTTAAGTGACCTAGTTTTTGTAAACTCGAGTAACTTTGCTAGGTGTAAGGGCTTAGATCATCTTGATAATCGAAATAACCCAGAAGGAAGATTTTTAAAATCTATTTAAAACTCAAAAGATCTGATTTACCTCCAAGATACTAAAAATTGTTTTAGTACATTGTTTAATAAATTAATAAAATATTATATCCCTGTGAGCTGCCCGTATTTGTATTTCTCGTTTATATCTCTCAAGTGACCAGGATTGAATTCAAAAAGGTAATTAAAATGATCAAATTGTAGGGTAACAAGATAGAGATCAACCTAAAGGATTTAAAACCTATTCACAGTTTGAATCGCTACATTCCATGTCATCAAATAAAATGATGCTCATAGGGTTAGCAAATCTTTAAATGTACATATAATCCTCACTTTGGAAATTGACAATGCATACAGTGAATGAGTGTACCCGTAATTTATCATTATGACATTCTGTAAATTGATCAGCATGTATAACTCAGGCAATTTCACAATTCCTCATTTAATCTGGATACTGAAATCCCTGAAGACTTCCTCCAATATCTCAGCACCAACACACCAAGTACAAGCAGAACAAAAATTTCATATTTCCTGTTTGTAAATAAAAGTGTGACGATGGGGTGCATATTGGAGCAATCACAAGCATTTCCTTGGTAGATGGATATATTTTACCTCCATTTACCAACCCCATTTTCGGTGAAAACTGTATTGAAATTTCAAACGAATGTTGAATCTAGAAGATAATATTTTTTTCTTTTCGACTAACCTGCACAACTCTTCTCGCTCAGATATGTGCAGAATAGTTCCATGATATTAGACGAGTTAAATCTGAAAATTCATTAATGGGAGGTCCCTTAACATCCGTGTATTTCCCTTAGAACATCATCCCAGAGTAGAAAACTCGCTCACCAGGTTTGCATATGCTAATCCATACTGCCAATGTATTCCCACAAAGCGTGAAAGTTCTCTGTGATGCATGCAGGGTAGATAAAGAAGCAACATGGGTGCTTCGTTAAGCTCACACTAGAGCCGAGTCACATAGTCGACGGCCATGCAAGAGATCCAACTGGATGTAGCGAGAAAGAAGTAGCATCTAACTAAAATATCACTAAATAAAAGTTTACTTCTATGCTATAAAGAAACAGTAAATTCAGCGTGCCTGCATCTCGCTCCCATTCAAAATAATCGAAACATTTAAAGTGATCTCAACGTCATACTCTGCTATCATCACAGAGGACGAGTATGTTCACCTGCGTCGAATTCACAGGATTAGGAACTATTACTTTGACAAAGATGCATCAGACTGAATGAGGAGAGTCATCAATACATAAATTTGGACGTTCAAAGTTTCGATTGTTTCCTGAGCTTTTCTTTAAAATAAATATTATAAAAAAAGCGCTGCTCACCGAAATTTGTATGTAAATCAGAAGAACTTCCACTATGACAACAGTTGTGCATTTGACGCCTGTGATTGGCTGAGTGTAAGACTGGGATTGCTTCCACTTATTATTGCGCGCATTGCCCAAATACTCAATACATTTAAATATTTTAAAAATATTGACACTGATGATTTAGCATTGGCCTCATAGCGTGGGGAGAAAGAACTGGCCTAATAGAGGAATACTGTACTTTCCCAATGCTGCATACAAAAACATCATTTCACTATATATAACAAATTTTTTCTTGGCATCAGGATTACTTTGACAAACATGAATATAAAATATTTTACTTCATTCTTCTCTTCCTTTTTGTCGCTCACTTTATGCATGATAGTAGGTGGTTATTTTAATGTGATTTATGTAGTTACAACAAATGAGCTAAGATTAGAATTTGCAACATGAGCGCTCTACGTACACAATCAATGCAATCGTAACTTGTTAGGGTAAGTACAAAACTGTTACTCTAAATGCGTTTAACAGCCAAGCAAACTCCACGGAATTGGTACGCTTCATTTCCGGGGTTGATTCCAATAACGGGAAAGCAATAAAAGAATTGGCTGGTGGAAATGGTGAAGATTTACTGCCTGAGTAATGGACTCGTGCGTAAACCAACAGACATCATTATTGACGTGGTACTTGAGACTTCATGGCTTGAAGGAGACGCAAGTAAAACTTTGCTGTACTAGAGAGCGGGGCGACTTCAACGCACGCATTTCAGATTTTTAATGCTGCGTGCAGTAACATTTACCCCAGACAAGAGATGTCGTAATATTTAAATAAATGAAAAAATGCTTTCTAGCTGTGGAGCTTGTATGGTCATTTCTTAACTTATGATAAAATGTAACGTAAGCGAACAACCCGCTGTCAAGAACGCATACCATTAATCAGGTATTTTTAGTATCTTGTCAGTAAATATTATATTACGTCTTGATCATAGTAAATTTGGGATGCGAAAATGTTTAGATAACTTTAAAATATACATTATACATTAATTGCCGATGCTTTGTAAAAAGTGCCTTTTATTTATGTTTAAACTTAATCTCTCACGTACGCTAGAAACACGTCCAGTAGTTGAGTTTATTTGATATGCAGGGGACTTCGTTCATTGTTTAATTTATGGAACAAAAAACTTTCAAAATAACAGAACTCATATATCTATCCTAAAATTATTTTCTCATGTATGGTGTGCTCTTATTTAGAGATACAGCAATTTTTACACAGCGTGTTGATAGGTGGTCCAGCGGACCCGGTTAGCCGTGACAATGACGACATAAACTTGGTAAGGAAAATGCGATGTGAAAGTTTCGGAATTAGTAATGCTGTGCATGTTCCAGTGAAAATGAAACGGAAACAGACACGCGAATTTGCTTAAGAATTGTTTGTATTGCCACTACTGTTAGGCAAGTTACATCAATTGAAGTACGAGTACATCTTTATTACTCAGAAAGAGATCGCAAAACAAACAGTTTACGTAAGAAAATAAGGTGACCAATTGAATTTCGTCTACGTCGCTAAGAAACAGGTTCCAAAGCAGTTACAGCATCTGTTTTAAACCTTGCCAGAGGTTTGAAGTCCCTCCAGTGAGCTAAGAAATTCCACGGTGAGCTAAACAACACCGTCAGCTTAAATGATCAAATCTATCTTATATTATAATAAGAGCAGCGTCCGTCCATCTCTCCGTCTGTCTATCTGTTCGTCCGTGTGTCACACTCTTCTAATCGATAGCTTTGATAGGAAGAAGGATAAAACACAAGAAATATAAGAAATCATTCTACTGCATCATTTTTCTGTGGCAATTCAATTCCCTTTCACTTGCATTATGGTATCCAGAATACACAATCGGTTTATTTTTACAAATAGAAATTTTCTTTGGACCTTTTTCTGCTGAAATTCATCATGATGCTTTGATATTTTTAATTAATAATGCGAAAAGAAATGTTTTAAATTAGTTTGACCAGTAACCTGGCTACCACTTAGTATAAGGCCAAAGATTTTAGAAATTGAGTTATTGTTTTCGGAATTGTGATTTTCTTGAAAAGCTTCAAAGAGATAATAGAGCGTATTTCAGAATAAAATTTCTGCAAAAATGGCCAACATGGATAGAAACGTGTCCAACCGTAAGAGAGAAGTAGAAAGATGCAGAAGACTATCAGACGAACAACGCGAAATATGTATTTTTTTCGGTGTCTCTTAAGGCCTGAATAAACGAAGATAATCACGTAAATCATAACTTTGTCCTCAATTCTAAAAAAACCTATTTGAGAATCAATACGGGGGGTCAGCTTGATAATGCTGTGTGGTCCACTTAACTTTTATGCTTTTACTGTCTTGAAGGCGTCTCCGACTACCCACTGTAGGGTCGGCCGTCGAGTTGTATTTCTTCACTCTGTATATTTCGCTTTCAAGGAGGCTGCTTAATCTTATATCCAACGATATTCAGTGAAATTGTCTTCAAAATTGTATTAAGAATTCCCATTTAAATTTTCGAGCCGTTTTAGGCGCAAGGCTGGTCTCTATTGACACGCCCATATTGCAGTCATGGAAGTAAATATTGTAACCTCCTCCCAACACAATGTTACTCAGGCTTCAAAAGCTACCTGAAAATGAGTTTTATACATTTTTCAAATTGAAAATTGGCCCAAAACGTGCCGAGAATAATCCGTTAAGGAATTTTGATGAGAATAGAACTGGCATTTTATCAAACACTGGAAGAATTTCTTCATTAGACTTAGGAGAGTAATTGTTGTTTACTTATCCTAATTCCTAACTACTTTTTTTAAATAGAGAAAATAATTTGATTCTACATGGGGAATTTTTTCAGGTTTTTCCTTTCAAATTGAGGCAATTTTTTTCCATGAATAGAAGTGATTTAGTTCATAAATGTATTTTTATAACACGAGATCGTGCTATAGAATGGAGGGAGATCGATTTAAAGTCCAGTAACATTACTTTCTTCAGAATAGTTAAAGGAAACTTGGTCATTTGCATTTCGTGATAAAAAACTAAATTCTTCTATGAGAAATTTGTACACCAAATAATTTTAACTTCACTTATCTGTACGGCAGACGCGCAGATTTAGCAAATTTTCAGGCCTCACCTGAAACAGAACAAAAGAAAAACAAATTATAGAAGGACATTCAATGAGTCGTAGGGAGTAATTACAGAAATTTATTTGATTGTGTATATTGATTAGTGAATTCATAATGTTGATTATATACATTACCTGTAGAGAACTTCTATATTTTAAAAATATTGTGCTCTTCTTAGAGCACAAAAATCCTTTCGTCCATCACAAAATTTTAGGCTAGGACGAAAAGAAAATTTCTCTGCTGTGCTAGTTTAGAAGAAATTTCAAATTTAATTTCAGTCCTACAGTAAGTGATGTAATGGTAACTGGGCTGCTGCAATATGATACTCTACAACGAGTTTCCCAACGGCAGCACAATCAGCAAATACATGGACGAAGTCATCCGTTTGATACAAGGATAATGCAGAAAATAGAAAATTGATAGCGTTATTTCTTACCTGTCTGAATATAACCATTGAAGGAAATTCTCGTGACTTTTGAAGAATAAAAAAATGCATGGATGACCGAGATAAAGGAGCAGTATCATAGATACCCGCACTGGAGAAAGGAGAAGGAGAAAAAGGTTTGACCTGACCTCCTCATCCTCAAAAAAGAAAAGATAAGGCTTACTTAACAGTAAAACGTATATCCAATAAATCTCTGGTAAAAAAAACGAGACTAAACCAAAATAATAAAAACATTTATTTCAATTAAATTGCAGGGAAATATTTTTCTGAAGAGTTTAAGATTTGGAAGATAACTATCAATCTGATTTGAAAGTTTTGAATTAAACTAAATCTAATAACGTGATTGAATATTTGACGTAAAGGCGAACTCGGTGTTCTAAATTTAAAATTAGATAGAATAGAACGGGCGTACGTCATAAACTAATATATTTTCCAAGCTCATTTTGTACTTAGATAGTTCAATTCGAAACAACTTATCAGTTTCAACCTATCTATATAGAGCCTATTCTGAACTGACACTAGTATAAGGGGTTGTCGAAGAGGTCAGGCCTGACGGAAAAGAAAATACACTTGCTTCAGTTAAAAATAAAAATTATTACATAATTAAATTATCAATCTTCTCAAAGTTTTTTACCATTCGGCACTCCTAAGTCGCTTACCGATTGCAGGGCAGAAAAATAACAAAATAAAAGTCCAAAACGAGGGGGACTGATCAAAGGAACGAAACAAAAATTTGAGTGCAAGAAAGAAGGAGTCATTTATTGGCAACAGAGAGCAAACATAGCACATCAAAAATGAGAGCAGCATTATATCAACAGAGAACAAACCTTACACAGCTAACTTGAGAGCAGAATTACCTTCTTCAGGAGGGAAAGGAAAGTTGAGGGTGCGCATAACGAGCGACAGAACGCCCATCATGCGCTTGTTGTCGCCGGGGGTGATGGGTGCGACTGGAAGAGGACGTACTGGTCTAGCTGCCATCGTGAGGAGCGGGGTAACAACTTACGTCAATAACAATAAATTTGTGGAAGTTGCAACAAACGCAGGGGAAGTTCCTAGAGCCACTGAGCTACTGTCGGATCAAACAACGATCAAGTTTCAAACAGCAACTCGAAGTTTGCTGAACAACAGGCGTCGGTGGGCTGTTCTGTTTGGTTAACACTCACACTGATACAAACAACCGAAATAATTGGAATAACAAACGTTACTTCATTGTTCGTTTTCCATTGAATTATATTGTATGTGAATCATGTTCAAAATGTGTATAAAGAGGTATTAACACTGGCTTCAACAGGCCGCTAGTTTATTAGAAAAGCTATTCGATTAGAGCAGGTACGTAGACAATCAGGTAATCCCCAGTGCAGGTGCGATGGCTCTTCCTCAACATAAAAGACAGTTTAGCTCATAATGACACTTCAACATAAATGTTTAATGGACAGATTTTCAAATTTTCATGGAGACAGATGTTCTTTGACTTTTGAACGAAGTATTTATAGCGTTTAAATAATTAGAATTTAATTTTTAGTATGGAAATCAAGTACGATAGCTGACTTTCATATCAATGATGATATTCTAACAATTATTCATTATTTTTTTTGATGAACGAATTTTTCACCACGTCTGAATATGGTAGATCTTGACGCTGACACGCATCATCAACGCTGCGCAGGGTGAAGGACACTTCGAAGAAAACCTACACAGATAAATTTCAACGTTTTCTTTTCCAAAACCACGTTCTTGATCTTAAGTGCAAGAGTAAGGCAGATCCTTTTCAGCGAACATCAACGCAGACTTGGATAACACCACAAACAACTTTGTTCAAAGAACACAGTTTACTCGTAACATGAATTAAGGCCGTTTAGTTCTTACAGACTTCCAACAAAACATGAAACCAATAGACTTCTAGTTTTCATACTCCGTTCAGAGGAAAAACTTTGTTTCAACAAGATAAGGGACAACTTTCATGGGAGCGGAACTTTTTTTTAGCAAAACAGCTTTTCTGAGAACACGATCACTGAACTCCACTCTCACGAAGTATACGAGAAGTATGCCAAGACGAGCACGTTTACACACTGACGAGACAACATCAAAACTATAGGTTTGTGCGTGGGATTGAACGGGAAGTTGGGCGGAATAGCTTGAGTTGTTAGCTAGGATTGTGGCATTGAGAAGGGCAAAGATTTCTTGAATGCTAATGAAGTAACAAGTGCCTCAAAAAGTTAAAAAATTGCTTACAATCCGTTTCTACTTTGAAAACGTTTCATAACTAAGTACGATTGTGAACTGAGTTGGTTGGTTATCAGCTTAGTAATTTCTGTGATTTAACACATCTATTCACTTCAATAGGAAATAGTTTTCCTTCGAATGGAGGACTATTTCGAATGTTCAGAAATGTATTTGAATCAATCTCTGGGAGATATTACATTCGCACACACTTCCAGAATTTGAAAAACATAACTCCATTTTAAACAATTTCAAGTTGTAGCCTGAGCTTCTGTAGGTTTTTGAATGTACCTGTCAGCGTCAAGTGATTGGTGCACAAATAACAATGGAGATAGAAGTTTAAGTTTTTGATTTGCTTGAGCAATTCTACAAAAATAAATAATGTTCGTGAGCTACTCTCATGAATGCTAAGTAGCACAGTTGCGCATGTACACTTAGGTTCAAAGTCAACAGTCAACGTAAACTTGTAAAATACTTCAACAAGGTAACAGTACATCAAGAACACTGAAGTGCGTAGCAAAACGACCAACACTTGCATAAAACAACTCCTTATCTTAGGAGTAAAACTTGCATCTGTTGATTTCCAACGAAGCCTGTGTTTCAGGAACAAGATTCTTCAACTTCACATGACAATGCTCAGATCAGCTGCGAAGAATCTTGGCTTTTAAAACAGTGATATCAGTGTTTACATTCTTCACAAACAGGATGCCTAATTGCTTCTAAATTTTAGTCTTTCACTCGGAATTTGCATCTTGGTGCACAGTTCACATCACGAAAAAACCGAGAGCGTATATCAATCAACAGACAATGAAAGTTAGACAGTTAGTAAGGCTTCAACACGGGAGGGAAAGGCTCCCAGCCCCACAATGTAACAGTACCTTAGAACAACGCATTACAATACAGAGACAGCTAGCACATCACATGTTGAGTTTCTGGAAAGGAAAATACAGAGAAAATTTTCACACACATAGTTCTGTTTACGTAGCTAGGTAAAACACATAGTACATCAGACTGCACACAAAAGCGACGTCGACTAGAGATAAGAAATGTACAGATTAAATTAATTAAAATAATCGCTTCCAGAGCGACTAATTTCATATACATTCATTTGAAGTATGCGGTGGAATGAATAAAGCAGAAAATAAAAATTTTTCCGACTATAAAATACAAAAATAAACTTGAGAGACCAAATAGTAGTCTTTCACTCCGTTTCTAATGATTTGGAAAAAAATTACACTTACAAACGCTATTTCGGGCTTACAAACGTATCTGCGAGGCACATGAGCGGTACAATAACGTTTGTAGGAAAAGACGAGCATTGTTAACGTTTCCTAGAGAATTCGTGAAATCCTTAAGCGTTTTTCTGGCTTTTTGTTAATAAAGAAAATTGTTGTGTTATTATTCGTAAGAAAATATTAATGATCATAGCCTCAAACGAAAAGAACGATTCCAGTGAAATTACTGCATGTTGAAGAAAGCCATGTTTTCAAAAGATGTAAATGTTTATTAAAATTATTCGAAAAAATATATGAAGATCATTTTCACCGGATACAAACATAAATACCAAGCATTAAAATTCATTACTTCGTTGCATAATATGTTTTTGTAAGTAGTTCAAAAAACCGAACACTAAATCGTGATAATAATTTTCAAGTTATCATGATTTCGATGACTATCTTTTATGCTCTGCATAAAGATTTTGAATGAAGTGGCATTATTTTATCGCATGCTACGCTAAAAAAACCTTTTAGTTGATAAATTTCAGAGCACTACTTTTAATTAAATATGTACAGTAATTGAAATTCTTACCTGATCCACAGTATCCTGTATACACTCTAAAAATATTAAATGAACGAACTGACAACCCACGTTAAATCTAATCTCTGACACAGACCTAGTATTTTTAAATCTTATTATTTCTTATCTATTAAACTGCTTAATTTTATTACGTCGCTTAAGAATCAAGTCTATAATTTTGTGTGCATTTCAAATAGATGTTCCTAGAACCAATTATCTAGTCAAAGTAGGGAGGGAACGCTGCATTTGAATACACTGCTGTGACCCTAATGAAAAAGTGATTTACCGCAGAGGCACAAACTTATAAAGTTGAAGCCCGACGTCTTTCCTTAGTTTCCAATTGATGTTCCAATGCCCAAATTTATTTGGGGCTGTAAATTTATAGATCAATAAAAAAACAAGCAGTTAGTATTGATTACGTAATTTTAAGTAACAGTGCTCGTTTTTTAAAATTACTTCAGATAAAACATAAGCCAAAGAATGATCCGTTTGCGTACGCAATCATCATAACACTAATTCTAGGAACAAGATTTGCCGAGCCGCCGTGGCTGCGTGGGACGTGACGTTAGATTATCCAGTAAAACGCAAAACTTTTCATCTTCGAAAGAAACTCGAACAGTAAAAATAATGCGAGTACCTGAAAGGGCCTGCATTTTTCGTTCCACAAATTCCATTGAGAATTGAAATATTTTTGTGGCAGGGCACAGAAAAGGACTCGAGTGTGGGGATGGAATTTTCTCGGTGATTCTAGGGATTAATAGAAAAGATAAGACGCGTTTATCGGCGGCCACGGCAGATATGGCTGTCTTTATGACTAATATCCATCAGCGTTTTTTTTATGGTCGAGAGGCGGAAGATTGGTTGCACTCAGAGAGCGTGCGACTGTTCCCCTCGAATACCGTAGCATTTTTTTCTTTTTAATTTATCATGCAAAATGATTATCATATTCATGATACAAAGTTGGCTAAAAATACAACACCCAAAGATTTTCTAATTCATACGAGAGTACAAATGCAAAGGGGCGGTTTAACTCGCTTCAGTTTTCTTAAGAAAAATAAATCGGAAACAACATTCGTCGCAGAATTAGTTTTCATTAAGTAAGCAATATTCCCAGGCGACTTGACTTAGTCACTGAACAGGAGCACGAGAAACACAACTGCCTCTACAGACTCTGCTCCTAGTACACAACTGTTTTATTCATACTTGTATCTTTTACAATCAAGAATAGTAAAAATGATCAAGCCATTTAGGAAATGAATTTTATGAATGGTGGTTTTATTTTCTTTAACACAAAAAATATTTCCTGAATTTCACAATAGTTCAAAAACGCGGAGTATGAACTTACAGCTACACTGGATAAGATGAAAGAAGAAAGTTATAATGAAAGTGTAGGCAATACTAAATACGAGCAAATTCCCTCAGGAAGTCAGCACTGGAACAGTTGTAATCTCGCAAAGTTTTTCGGAATAAATAAGCATTTCTACTTAAGGTTTTTGATTTACCCTGCCCATAACAAGACGCTCGATGAAGAGGAACGCTATCGCATAAATCTGCCTAATGTAGCCGGCATTTACAGCCTTGAGGCATTCGTAGCTGAAATGATGAGTAGAGCGAGACTTGAAGACCACCCCAGTTAAAATTAAAGTGTGATGAAAGGATAAAAGCAAAAGGATGCTTTACGCAACAAAAAATCGAAAAAAAGAAAACCATTCAGTGCTTCAAATGACCTAAAAACTCGTAATACTAAACGAGCCTTGAAGAATTGTGAAGAGAGAAAAAAGCCTCATTGAAAGTGTTATTGTTGTGTTTAAGATGCTCCGTTTCATTTATTTACGTTCACGTTTGAGTTCAAAATTTTTTTTACGAGCGGGTTTTCACTTCAGTCTAGTGCACGAGTAATACTGAGAATGAATAGAATAATAGCATTATTGCTACTTTTTTTCTACTAGAAATACACGAATATGAGAAAAGACAGGCAGAAAGTTAGGGTGATATGTTGTCGGAAGTTCTGCTATCATTTAGAGCAGAGCATCGATGCTTCGGCCCTGAAGTTTCGAAGTACTGTAGAAAACTATCTGCAAAGATTACAATACTTCAGTGACGGTAATCAAAAAGTCGCACCGGTGGGAGAACGTAATTTTGATGGCTCTAGCGTTCAAGTTTCCAGCCACTGTCACAAACTGTAAACTCAAGAGCAGATTAAGGAAGACGTTACGTCATGCTTGCTATTTAATTTCAGTACTTAAGAGTTTTTACTGCGTGCAAAGCAGTAAAAGGACGATAAAATGTTCACTGCAGGCTTAGGCAGTTGAATTTTTTTTCTTGTCTAAAATAGCCTCTATTATGGCAGATGTACATGAAATGGTCTGTTAAAATATGTAAGATGCAGGGGCTTATTTACATAGTCCCTTGTTTAGTGTCATTAGTTAGTGCTTTGGGATACGATAACTTTATGATAACTGAAGAGTTTGTTACATCTTGCACACTTGAAAAAAATTTTTACTTTACAAACATAAATATCTACGTATACAAAGATTTCATAAGAAACAGAGCGTTTTACAACCTTGTTCTAGTGCTGTTGTATCATCAAATCAAACTCAACTAAATTCATGACCAAAATATATTCAATTTCCCTTATCTTTTCCCAAATGAATGATTTTTATGGGAATAATCGTGGCCATAATGTACTCTTTCAAACCCAGAGAAAAGCAAATCTTCCATTTGAAGTTGGCTAAAATTTAGTCGCCGGGCGGGAAGTTAATCTAGACCTGGTGTCAGTCCTACTTTATGCAGTTGTAAATCCTGTCAAGTTGGACTGCAGCGAACACGTCTCTGCTGTCCCATTACGGTCAGGAAACAGAGTTGCAATGCACGCCTGCGGAAGCTCCCCTCCATGTCGCCCTCTCACTGTATTTCAACGGGACACGCTCTATAGAGATCTCGTTCCATCCTTGGATGCCGGCCAATTTTGAAATAAAAACTACAGATCAACATCAAAACTATCCTTGAACTCGTGTGATTACCAGAAACGAGCGATGTTTTATCAAGTGACTTTCTCTCGTTGCCAGGCACAAAGCCTCCTCTCTCATCGCACCGCAGACAAAGAACATATGTGGGGAGCTAATTAACCACTCTTTCCTTCAAAAGATTTGGTGCTGCCAAAGCTGAATACGTCTATAGAGCCTAGGAACTCTGCAGTTTAGGTAAAATAGAATCATGTCACGGATGAACAGTGGAATTTGAAGCGAAGTGGTCTCAGACTTCTGTAAAGAAAATTCTCAGTTCTAGGCTAGCTAGCATATTATTATGAATGCTGTTATTTCAATGAAAGTTGCCAGCACTTAAACGCTCAAACGAGGCCCATGGAAGTAATAACGACCATCCTGCTCCATAAAAGAATTGAGAGGAAAGATGGAAATATATGACAGCATTCGGACAGGGTTGCTTTCTCATTCCCTGCGTGCACCAGGAACCGAGCACACGCAGGAATAGTGTGCTGATAATCTGCCTTCATAATATATTTAAAGCACAGTGAGGACAATCTGTGTACCTGTTGCTGTTATGCAACATTTGAAATAGAGCAGTACATTATAAAGCCCTCTTTTATAATGACTTAATAAAGATTATTTGGTTTGCACTCGTATGAGCACTGCCGAGATTGCTGGTTGGTGCAACAGCTTTCCTGACGTTCCTAGAATTGAATTCGAACGAACTTAATTTCACAAGGCCTACTAAAAAGGCCCAATATTAAAGACAACCTAAACTTGCGCATAGGCGAGATTTTTTAAAACCTAAATTTAATGTGAACTTTATCGAAAAAGCGTCGCACCAACAGAAATGGAAAATCAAGACTTTTAGTCGAGATGAATGTTGTAATATGTACAGGAAGGTGTGTCTGTGCTTGAGTCTAGTTTGAATGAACATCAGTAATCAAAAAATGTAAAATTTAATTGATCAATAAAATTAACGAAAAGTATTATTAATTGTTTATAACAAGGTTAGTTGAGTAACTCGATTCTAGTAATTTTCTGTTCCTGTTCGAGTGTTACATTTGAAATGAGCTTGGACAGAGCGACAACTGCTGAGTTTCAGAATTGCGCCAACACTGAAGGAAGACATTGCGGATCTGACAGCAGGATAACGTCCGCAATTCCGGGAATGTCAAAGCATTAGGTCAAGTGATTTTGCAGACGTGAAGTGATTAGTTCTAAGTTTCGAGGCTGTGAGCTCCTCTTCCTTGAACTGGACTTGCTTGCAATTGTTATCCTGATTTTTGAATTAAAATACCAGGGTGGTTTTAAATAGAGAATTGAGCCACTGAGAAAATCTTATGTACGTTTTCTAGGGTTAGGTATGAATTAAAGAATAAAATGAAGTACTTCAATATCTACCATGCAGGTCTTGCGATAGTTTTTCTAAAAAAATATTATTGAACGTTTTTCAGTTAGTACATTGAAAATGCAGCTACCTACAAATAATGATACGAAATATACGAACCGTGATGACCAAGTACAAAGAGCGAAATAAAAATTCGTAGCAACATGAAATGAAATGAAAATATGATACAGAATATTTTATTTTTACACATTTTGTCCAACAAACGATATAAAGCTTTAGTAGTATTTACTGAAAGTTAAGAATAGAATAAGGCAATAGGAACGAGCCGTTTGGCCGTTTGGCCCATTCATTCTTGCCATTTCACCATGTTGAAATGAAATATCTCAATGAGATTCATCATATTGGGTCTTACAAGGTTACATTGATTCTAACTTAATTGACTGCAAATGAATTTGTTCTCACGTGATCCATCTCAAATTGATCACCAAAAGTACTCTCCAAAATTCTGAAATCGCAAACAATAACCGTTAAGAAAATCTAGAAGCCTGCGATCAGTTACCTAAAGGTTGAACAATTACCATCCAGGTTGAAGCACGATACAAAGAAGCAGTTTGCAAAAACTATAAAAACTGACGAGATCACAACCAAATCCAGCTTTCACGACCTCGCACCTATGGAATCTTGCACCCGTCGTAAAGAGAATGCAGTGAAGCAGATAAAACTAAACAGGGTCCGATTTCATGAGGCTGTTGAGCGCAAAAGAACTTCCATCAAGTACAGCTGACGACCCGTCGCTCAAAACGTGAAAAGAAAGCTATGAAAGAGCTCTAAAGGGCCAATTGTGAAGTTCTCAGGGTCGACACAAGACGCCCAAGAGGCCAGTCAACACTCGAGCAGCGGTGTTTTGCAAAGAAAGTGAGAGCCAGGCCTTCCCCTTACCAGACACTGGCTTGTCCTCCCCTTACCTCCTCACGAGAGACTTTTCAAATACAAAAAACTTAAAATATGCTTCATGCACAGACCGAAGGTCAGATAGTGAAAGAAAAAACTGCGCAGTCAGGGAGCTACAGAGCCATAACATTTTATGGTTTAGGCGGCGAATTGCTGGAAAATAGTAGCCCGGGACCACTTACGCTCTAACGCAACAGTTTACAAGCAGGGAGCTGGCAACCTCATTCCATTCATTATGAAATTAAAATGCATAGGCAGATGACATGACTTGAAGCTATGTTTTCCCAAAGCTATGTTGTTCTTATAGTAACTTAATTACTCTAGTCTAGGTCTAGAAAATCTGGTGGTAAAAGGAGTGTGCTACGTTGTAGACTAACAGCTGAGATTTTTCGCGTATGCTATTGCAAGCAAAGAACGAAGTGACACATAGGGACAGGGTATGTGATGCTTTGACATCGATCGAGTCACACCGAGCAAACAAAGGAAGAAAATGAAATCGAAGCACTGAGGTTTGTTAGCAGGGTTTTACTAGCGTAACTGCTCTAAGTGGGTTCCAACAACGGCAATGAAACACCACAGAGAGACGGAAAGGGAAAGCTGGTGTAGACGTTTGCATAGGTATGGTCAATAATACACGCGATTGTTAAGCAAAGTTGAATAACGTGAACACATAGATGGTTTTATCTATGGTAACTCTAGTATAATTAAAATACAGTCGTGCAGTAAGCCGGTCTCTCCTCAGCAGATAAATCGAATAGCGGAAGAAAAAGAGGCTCCCCATTAAAGTGGCCTGATAGCACCAAAAGCGGCCTCCCGCAGCCAGCCCCGCTGATTTTACAATAAATACCTTGGGTTACGCCATAAGAAGGCTAAATCCCTTAAGTATGCTGATAAGAACAGACACCATTTGCATACCTCGGAGAGAAGCACTGAATTATCTTTTACTCCTGAAGAGTGCCAAGTCCCAATGTAGATGGAAATCAAGAAATTGATTTAAAAATTCGATAATTTTAAAACAAATTCTGAATGAATTTTAAGTATTATACTTTAACTGTACAACGCTCAATGTTATTTTTTGAGTAATTTTTATTTTTATCTGCATAATAGTGTCTGAGTTAATAACCCTGAGTTGCAAACGCAGGAGCTTGTTCAAATCCTGTTGTATGCAGAGCTGTTTGTTTGAGAGTGCCTGGTTGTGCAAGCTTCTAGTCCATCGCTTGTATAACTTAATGCGGTTACCAAATTTCAAAACCAAGAGAACCAATAAATATTTTCTGTTGTAGATTTTCTTTCATAAAAAATCCATTTTCTGAATTTAGAAAAAATGAAAGTGCTCAGTATACGATACAGTAGATGGATTTATTAAAATAAGAATTATGTATGAAAGGCACTCTCGATTTTACTTTGTACTTACTTATTCCTTAAAAATGTGAGGCAAAACGCTGTTATGGCCCGAATTTATTTTATAACATGGAGCTTTTCACTGTTAAGAAGTACATTAAACAGCACGTTAGCAGTACAGGAAGATATATTTTAATTCAAAGGTCAACTCGAATAAGATCGATTGAGATCCCCCAGCGAGCAGATGACAGTGCACAGTGATCTGATGAAATAAGATAAAATCATGAAACACTGAGAAGGACATAAAAATTTCCCCAACAAAGCTGGGCAAAAAATTGCACAGGAACACTTTCAACTAATATTCAATGAATCGTTCAATTGACGCTTGGATGACTCGATCTTCAACAAAATATTGAAGATTTCTGCAGTCGTTCAGCCTGAGCGTCTGCGCATAATATCACAGTCATTTACTTATCTATTCATTTACGTATCTTTTATCTGCTACCGTTTTTTCCAACCATCAGGTAAGTAATTTTCTTGCATAACGTGTAATTTTTAGACGCTGGCTTTCAATGGCGGCACAACAACCACAACACAAGGTAAACGCAAAGAATTTGATTACATTAAAGTTACATTGCAGCAACACATGCAGTGTCTAAGACTAGAATTATTTCCGGAATGCATGCGCGCAACATTTGTTAAGCGATGATGGCGGTGTTCAGCTCGAGAGAAAACCTTGCACTTTCTCCTCAGAAAATGTAAGCAAACAAATTTCTGAAGACTGTAGTCAATGTCAGACTCTTGAGTATCTGGGAGCATTGGGAAGCGGCAGGCAGGAGGACAACGCTGTAAAGCTGCTGTTCACAGCAAAACAAGTCTCCGAAAAGCCACCGCAATTTTGAGCTCGTCGACATGCACCACAGCAAGCCCTCTCAGCTTGAATATTATTCTTTTTTTGTGTAGAACGTATTTTTCACATAACAAATTGTGATGCTTCATTCGGGGTGAAATTTCAAGAAAGGACTAGCTATATAAAACTGTGTTGCAAAAATTCATTCACACGTGGCTTTTCTGCAGCTGGGAATCCTTATTACACTCGTAGGAGACTCAAGTAACCCCTTTTTTGAATAAAATGTTCAAATTGATATAAATTGCAAATTGAGATTCACCAGGCACATAAATTCCGATTACAAAAAAGAATGTGCCCTTAATTTTAGGCTTGAAAGTTTCCGTATTTGCATGCGTGATACAAAAACAACTAATTTTACTAGCCTCATCAAAGAGCTAGAACTGGTTAGAACTTATGAGTTTGTTTTAAATAAGGTCAACGGGATGAGGAACAACTCCATTGTAACTATTTTGTAGATAATAAAGGAGAATTTTATTTGCAAAATCTTTTGTAGCTATTGACATAGCTGTAAAAGAGAACTGAAAGCCTTCTTTTGTCAAAGAAGAGTCGTTTAGAGAACTGAAAGCCTCGCATCGTTTCAGTGTTGAAAATGTAAGAAGAGCTATAAATTAGCAAGCGATCCTAAGGTGTAAAGGCGGCGTCTCACTTTCATAGGGTCTCTCGCCCTCGGCAATGCATGCAAATTGCTCCATCTTGAGTGACGTTCTAGGCCAGGCCTAACTTGTTGGGCCTGAGTTTTCAGGGCACCTAACCCATGAACGCAAGCCAGAGATGAGACCCGCGTGGTCGTTTGTTAGTACACTGCAAAGTATCTACTTGACCTGAAGTTGAATCGCAAGCTGGGTCTACTATTGAGCGATATGAGAGGCTACTTTAATTCATATTACTACTGCAGCCAATGAAGTGTATTTTGATAATCTGGGAAATTGAGTTCGAAAAATAAAGATTCATGCACACAAACGATTGATGAAAACACAGCATATGTGTTGGAAACTCTGCTTGAATGAAGTGTTTGATGATAGTCTTGCAAAGTTGCGCTTCTTAAAAATATAGACGCAATAATAACATTGACGGTGTCGATACATGAACTTTAAAATTTCCATTCCGGATGCAATGTCCTGCGTGTAGAATTTATTTTTCATGACCAACGGAAGAAGTATATTAGACATTAGCAATGAATGTATACAATTGTACTTGCGTGTTAATTCCTAACAAGTCTACAAACTCGTTGCATTATTAGTGCGAATCAAGCTGACACGTAAACTGGAGGACATGAGTAAAATGCTCGTCTCTGCTGGTTGTACAGATTGCAATAAACTACATCTTTGTTCTGTTCATTTTGTTCACAGCGGGTATAGTTCACTGCTATATGTTGGACTGAAAATTTAAATGATATTGACATTGAATTTCAGAAAAAATAAAAGTTCACTGTCAAAAAATGCGTAAAATATGTACGACTTTGAATCGAACTTACAAAGTTCGGTAATAGTAATAGCTAACTAATTAGAACACTGAAGTTCAGTTCATGCAACGTTTTTCAACGTAAGCTGTACGTTACTGAAACCAAACGACTTTGAATAATTGTACAGTAAGAAAAGAGTTATTGAATGAAGAACGGTTAAGAATCTTACGAGTAGTTTATAAACTTTCCAAGTACACTGAGTCCCTTGCTGTTAGGGTGGATACATTCCTCCAGATGACACAACGCAAATGATCGACAAGTCCAAAAACGAGACAAATTCTTACACTGCAAGCAATTGAAGCTTCGACGGAAAATAATTTATTATTACAAAGAAACATTTTTTTGTACGCGCAATATCAGAGTATATTGGAAAATGTCCTGTCTGACAGTCTACTTACATGAAAATATCAGCAGTATTGAAGATCTCTACAGTGTTTCAGCCTTAGTTTTGATTTTATTTTCTGAGGAGACAAGAATTCAAGTATTGTGTGCTTATAAGGAATCAAAATCTATGTTCTGGAGTACATTTTGTGATAGGAGATAAAATTTACTTGCAAGGAAAATTCTGTAGAGAGGTGACAGATTTTCCCTATCATAGTTCTTTTTTTGAGCATTTTGAAAACTTTTTCCTAACTTTTACTATGCTCAGGGATTTTAATTATCACTCATATATAATGATATAGGAACTTCTTAACAAAACTTCCTATACAGAACTTCTCCTTACGTAATGTACATCGAACTTTCTTCGTTCTTCATTCCATTTTTATGTATTGTGCTGTAACATAATATTATTTACTATAGTCGTACAATACGCACGTAACACAATTTATTTTGTATATTTTGAAGAAGCAAACATTCGCCAGCTTTCGTAAGGAGTACTGCTTGAAGTCTCCAAATGTATTGCATTCCTCAGACTTCAATTAATTGCTACCAATTTTCTAGAGTTACAATCTATGATAGTCTCGTCTCTCGTAGTCCCTGGGACGTGAAGGCTCTTTTGGGGGCTTCTTTCGCAGCTGCTTAGTGATCTTTTGATTACTACACATCAATGTTTTGCAGGACTAGTAAGAGTTTGGGCTCATACAACGAATACGAGGAACCGTCCAAAAAAGTCAGTGTGTTATTTTTATATCTTTGTTGTACAGGTCTCTTCATCACATGGACTTACGAACTGAAAAATACATTTCCCACTGTAGCACTCAATTTGGTTTCATTAATTATGTCATTTACAATACTTTATACTTTCGAGATAATCTGTGTAAAATTAAGGAATAAAATCCACAGTTAGAATTTTAAATGCGATGCTCAAGAACGCACAATCAACTACATGCACTCGGAATTACGGACATCACAATGACTTAAAGGAGTGAGGTTCATGAAGTAAATGCTAATCTACACTGAAAGAAAATTCATCGCACTACTTGAAATCTAGATGTTAACCGACAGCAAATAAAAATTGATATGGCCTCACAAACTTTTGAGTCACAGAGCAAGCGAGGCAGGCTGACACTCAAAACAGAAACTTATTGTCGAAGTAAGTCTCCGAAAAAAATTTATGATCAACATCTGAACTCGAGCGAAGCAAAATGATCGGCCTGAAACTTTAACTTCTAAATCTTACCACTCTAAACTGTTAGAAGCTGCACGTAGAAAACCTTCTGTTTCACCGAAAGTATGAAGCCTTTCACGATGAATCTTTCTAAATTTCAACAAACGGGGATGCAACTTGAGCTTTCTTTTGCCTCTGCACTGTTCTCGTGCAGCTAAACATAAGCTCACAGCTATAAACCTATTTACTCTCGCAACATAAGTAAACACAGTTGAGCTTTGTTTAATCACCGTCCAGCCCGAGGGAGGTGCGGATGCGGCAGGAGAATGAAGGCAATGGGAAGAGGGAGAGAACTCCCTTGCTTATACAACTTTAGCTCCTCTTGTCAAAACTGCTGCATTCACATTACGGTTTGCTACTGCACCCAAGGGCTGTCTGTCGCGTACCCAGAATGATAGGAGTTTAACCAAAGTACACGTGAATAATTCCTACTCGTACATCTCACAAACGCATTAAAACCATTTTCATTTTTCAAACTACAGCCTTTTAAAAATACATTCGTTTTTTGGGGACACCCTGTACATACACTCCAATACTGCATGTTGGGTAAAATTGGATAGCACTCAACCACCAGTCGTTGAAATCCGTTGCCTAGGAACAGCTTTGGGAGCTCGTTGCGGTGAGGCTGACTTGCTCACGCTTCGTTGAAACTTCAGTCTGCTCCACAAATCTGCTCAGATTTCCTTTTCGTTTGCAAACGTCAAGTAGTTGCAGCAAATGTACTCGACTGGGCACACTGCCAAGCAGTTGCTGTAAATTGACTACTGGGAAAAACGTCAAGTAGTAGCAGCAAATATACTCGACTGGGCACACCGCCAAGCAGTTGAAGCAAATCAACAACTAATAAAAACGCCGAGCAGTTGTTGCAAATGTATACAACTGAGCGCACCACCAAGGAGTTGCAGGTAATTGACAACTAAGGAAGAACGCAGAGCAGTGCAGCCAATTGACATAATTTGCGTTATCGTCTTGTATGTGTATATACTCGTATATATAACTTCAACTTGTATGTATGAAAATGTAAGGAAAATATGAGGCAATATAGAATCAAAAATTAGGAAAGTAATATCAAGAATAGGACGGAGACAAGATCACCGTTGATGCAAGTGATACACCAGTACCGTAAAAGTAATTGTGATCAAGTGCTATAGCGATTAGTTCCTGATTTGAGCAAAACACAAGTTGACAAATGATTTTTGGGAGCTTATACACACTGCCACACCTCGAAACAACGATGCTAAAAAAGGACAGTTATAACACGGGAAGGCCGACTGACAGCATGCAATTGTAGCAGCCTTAGTTTTCCAAGGAAATGGTTCATAAATAATAAATAAATCAACTTTATTCCGATATATCACAGAGCACAGTACAAATTCAGTACAAAGAATCGGGTTTTCAAATCGTAAAGCTAACATCTAACGACTAGTGGTGACATTGTTTTTGTTAAACCTAATATCACCATAGTAGGTGAATGCAGGGATGTAAACGATTATTCTCTTTAGACACGACTTAGAATTACAAATTACAAGGCACATCTCAAACTGCAACATAGCATAAGGAAGAAATTATTGGTACCTTGCTAAAACAAGCGTACTAAGTGTATAGTTCTTGTGCTAACTTTCATTCAAAAGTGCTTTGTGTCAAACGTTTGTTCATGAAAATGAATTTTCAAAATATATTAATTAATAAAAAAGTAATAAATTTTTGAACTGAATTTTACTTAGTGACAATACTACAGGTTACGATCGAATGCATCTGAAACATAGAATGAGTGAGAGAGTTTTGACAAACATTAAAACTTTTGTTAAACCAACTGATCATGATATGGGAATAAAAAATTTCATATGCATATGTATGTATATCGAAGACCAGTGACCTTGAAATAAATATTTTCAGATCAGCCGTGCATGACCTCGAGTCTAGGTAGAGCTCTAATGTCTAATGGAACAAGGAAATAGCTTGATGATGAAACTAATTCAGTAACAAAATTCTCCCAAAGAGACATTCTCAAGAATGACGGAGGACTGCCCTGAGCTGCAGCGAGGCTCTCACACAGGCCCTCTTCACGAATGCAGGCATCGAAATAATTTTTACGTTTTCATCGGTGCTAGGCACAAGACCAAGCTTCAGACTTAGTTAAAAAAATTAAAAATATAGAAGTTGAAATTTATTTCGTGAGAGTAATTTACTGTAAACCTGATCCAATGTATAAGAACCTCAATATTATCGAACAGCCACACGGTGAATTGATGAGAAAATGAAAGAAAACGCCTATCAAATAACAGTTTTATTCGGTCATAACTGTATGAAGAAATGCTCGCCACCAGGCTACAGGCAATAATGTACATTCAGCGCTGAGTTAACTACCGATGGTTTCCAGGAGTAAACATTGTTTGCTAGGACAGACAGATGACGATGGAGCTTACTGCGCGGCGTCATGGTTCCGAAGTCAAGGTTAAGCATCAACGTAAATTGCTAAATTGCTTGTTGGCGTTGCCGAGACCTCTGTAAGAAACTGGCAAGCCTCGGAATTTCTAATTTTTATTGCTATCGCAACTTTAATTAAAGTTTTCAGTGAAGCTATTACCCCTCTGGGAGACAGGCTCTGTCGGCTGTACAGGATAAGTAAGATGCTCCGTAGAATAAAGCGTCGACGGGAAATTTAACATTATGCTAATATCAAACAGTAATTAAGCCAAATATATCAAAAACTGTCATTGCTTACCCACGAGGTGCTACTCGTTACCATTATTATTTTTCGAGAGCAATTCGGCTATGTAAGCTAGGGACTCGTTTAAGAATCCAGTATTCACATAAGTTTACAGGAAAGTATATGAAGTACAAACCTTGAATTCATTTATTCATCTTCATCCGTTATGTTAAGATAATTTTTACGAAGAAGAGCAATTTGACTTTTGATTTAATTTATGATCCTCTTACTCTATCTCTTGCAAACTATGAACAAATCATGTGCTAAACTTTATAAGACAGTTTAATGAGTTTTACATAAAAAAGTATAGGTCACATGAACAAAATATGTTATGGCAGTTTTTTTTTGAATGAAAGCTGTTTAAAAAAAACGCGTATTGAAGCTACACGGTAACTGCACAGCATAAAAGTTTTTATCACAAAAAACAGGAAGCAGCCGGAGCCAAAGTTTGCCGCAGAAATATTGGTAGATTTCTAGCATGTCTCACATAACTCGAAGTTCTGGAAGGCGCGCGCCGGATCATGCCAGGATCTCTTGCAACTTGGTGGCAGAGTTCGAGGGGCCGACGGATGCCTTGTAGTTTATTTAGACCGTAGAATCAAATTTATTTTATGAATGGCTGAAAATAGTTCTTCATATCGTTTAATACATTCATCTGTTGGCACTAACTGGAGGTTGTTCTTCAATTATTCAAGAAGTGATTATTTTTACGTTAGGCGAATTTTATTTTACACCGAATGATAGGAAAGATGCAGTTCTGTTATGGTAGGTCTGTTCAAAATTGCTACGTAAATTGTACTTAATTATGCCGAATCAATTGAAAAAATTATTATGGAGCCGAAGAGCAGGGCTCAAATTATGAAATTCTGGTAGGATAAATGAGATCTTTTTTCTTTATTAAACACTTTATATTATTATGTACCTTTCCAGAAGAATGTATGGTTTGGTGCCTCAGTAAATACAATCTTAGAAACCAAAATAAGAAAAACATTATTATAAAAGAACAACTGATGGTAACTTGAACAGACTCGTATTTTCAATGCCGGATACCTCAGCAATAGTAAAGTTTATACCGCATCGAGGGATGATCGAGATATGGAACCGATGCTGTCAAGTTGCAAGCACTCACACGTCAATCGATAAGTCATCACCTTTTTCCGAGTGCCTTCTTTCAGCAATAGACGCTGCAGATGCCATCGGGAATCAATGTTGGACTCAAGAGGCGCTGGGATGGCGGACCCTTTAGGTTCAGGATCTGTCAAGTTAATGTGGAGACTGGCGGGCTGTAACCGTAGACTTGTTGGCGACAAAGCCATTTGTGCGGCATTGGTTCTACGTCCCACCCGCTGCAGTGCACCCACCACCCACTGCAGTGCACCCACCACCGGCTGCGGTGCACCATCCACTGCAGGGCACAAACCAACTTCGGTACATCATCAAAATTGCTTGACTTGCAAAATGTATCCCTGACAACTGCCCCAACATCGCTTAGCAGCACAGTATCACTGCCTTGCCGCTGAGAGATACTTCAATGAATTACATTCATGTGATGACTACTTACCAGAAAAAATGTAACTCAGTTTTGTCTTCCGACCTGCAGAGAATCAATTGACCAACGAGGAAGCACAGAATATTGCTTGCTGCATATTACCAGTAACCCTGCAGCATGATATGTAGCTAGTGGTGCACTGGCTCGGGCGAGTTGCTAACCAAAAGTTATACACCAATGATTCATCTTCTTTTTAGAAGCAAATATCCTACAAATCGGTCCGTAAGAATAAATACAGAAATCCCCAGTGGTTACGCAATACTTTCCTTTGAAACGCTTGAACGTAATGACTTTTTCTCCCTTCGTGTCAGTTAACCTGATCTTAACTCTCTGTAGCTGTGACAGAAGTAAATGAGAGGCAAATAGCAGGTATACTCGAATGTTTAATTTCAACATTGGACGGTAAATTTTCAACGCTCTTAGGGCCGGCACTGACTATGGGACACAGAAAAATCTTTTGTTAAACTATTTACCACATTAGATTAGTTACTCTAAGCACAGAATTATTCACTCTGAATAATGCGTAAAAAAGCTGCTAGATAATAATCTACTGAGTCTTAAACAAGCAGGCAAGCCCCATTTTCCTTAGGTATAAAATTCCACACTACGTACTCGATGCCAGGCTTTGAACGCATTCTCTCCCTTAATGGGCGTCAAGTACATACTCGTACATATATTCTATTTAAATAAACGAGTATTTCATTTTCGTATCAATTTTAAATATTTTTTCTTGGTAGATTTAATTGCGAATTTTGCTGCTACGCAACACTTCTGAGTAACTACTTTGATGAATATTAGGGATTTTTAGTGAAAGTTTGTGTCTTCTGATGATATTAAACACGATCTAGGGTCTGGGTGAATGCACTAGAATAGAATAGAATAGAATAGAATAGAATAGAATAGAATGAGGCTATAGGAACGAACCTTCTAGCCCATTCTTGGGTCGGATAATCGCTTCGATAATTATTCGGTTACCCAAGTCCCATGCCGTAATTCTAGCCGCGTCAACCATGGCGGCAGCGGGATTCGAAGCCGGGTCTTCCCGCTCGCAAGCGGATTCGCTCACCAGTCGACCAAGCTGGTGGTACCAGTAGACCAAGCTGGTGGTTATTAGCACAAAATAGTAAGCAAATAAGTTAGTTGGTATACATTTTTATACGTTATTTTACTCAAGCACTTTTAGAATAGAAGAGTTTACTATCAACACTTGAACCCAAGCGCCTCTTCATTTAAAAAATGATGAATAAATTCATCAACTGAAAAAAACAATGAATAAAATATTTATCATACTTAATATTTTGCACATACTCGTGAACTTTTTTTCACAGGATTAGTAACGAACATTTTTATTTAATTAGAGGATATAGCCTCTTTATTTCATAGGGCACTTCCTCAGTTGCCGATTCCAATATTGTCAGTTTTAACTCAAGTATTTTTCTTGTTTTATTAACTCAATCACATGTGAATGCCAGCTCTCGCTATTTACATACTCGACTAGGAACATCAAAGCATGTACTGTAACTGATCTCAGACTTAGGAATGCGCATCCTAGTGGCTTAATGCATGGCACCAGGGTAGCACTTACTGCTTTACGAGCCTGCCAGCGCCCGATACTCGATCTGGAGCATGAATTCTTTAGGACCTTTGATGGCAGAGTCACCAAGCAGTCAACATCGACTGCCTTGAGACACTTCCCCAAGTCTTGACTTCAGGTATAAACCTGGACGCACTTATGGCAGTTTGGCTGTTTTCAATGCTGAAGACTGCTTCGTTGTGAGGAGTGTCATGGACTATTTGCGTTTTCAACAAATTTCTTAAAGTTATTCTTGCTATGATTTCTATGAGCGTTATTTTGAGATCTACTGATCAGCATTTAAAGATCTTCTCATTAATTATTTTTTTCAACTTAAACCACGTACGCTATTTGCCCTTCTATTCGTAGCTGCTTTGTTCATCTTCCAGTGTAACTCCTTCGTTGGATAAAGGTAAACCTTCATTCATTTTCATAGATTTTCGTAAACTTTACTGCCATAAATAAAATTTTCGATAATCCAGCAAGAAATTCAAGCTAGACTGTGCGAGATGGGCATGAGAGGCGAGCGGATGCTAGTCTTGCACCTCCGTCACCAGAGATATGGGGGACATAATGACAACATAACGTTGTTTCACTTGTTAGCGCGGCGGTGTCGTGGAAAGCATAAGGGACATAATGCCAACATAACGTTGTGACACCCATTAGTGTGGGGGCAGAGTGAGAAGTGTTACATAATGGAGTCGTTATCTAATCAAATGTTCATTCCTAATTCCGCTGGTAGAAGGAAATCGTTGGCTAGGACAAAAAATACTGTGTAAAATCCGTTAATGTTGGTAAGTAGCTCTCTCGACATAAATAAGAAAAGAGTCAGGGTGATAAATCATGTTTTCCTTTGATATAAAAAGGCAATAATGAGCACTAGCAAGTATTACTTTGTTTTTAAATTTTACGAAAGTTAACTCACCCAATTCTGGAAAATGTACATGAATGATAAAGTAAAAATGAGCAATCTATGAATCAACGCAGACAAGGTATAGCAGCACATGGACAAGACCTGTTATCAGCAAGTAAAAATTTATTTCTCTAATTTTTAATTCTACTAATTGACCGTATTACTCACGATGCAGGTCTTACACTACTGAATATATTCTCGCAGCTTATCACTCAGAAGTAAACCTGAACCTCGTGTAACTGAAGTGCTGTCAGTCCTCAAAAAAGATGCGAGATACTCTTCCCTGCTATCTGCTTTCGCATGTTTATCTTCTTCTAACCACTCTAAATGAACTCTTCGAAAATTACAACAAATAAAAACAATAAACCGGGGTCATTAGTGAAAGGTGACTCCCACTACATAATCTTTAACGAAATCGCTTTTTCCAGCACTGCTGTGTGAAGTCTTCTCCGCAAAACACGTGACAACAGCATAATCAGAGGACAAATTTTCAGAAACAGGTATTAGCCGACGTCAGACTGCACTCAGACTTTATTAGAAGTAGTGTTAAGAGAGCTTAGCTGTTTGGAGAGCCTTGCAATTAGTGAAGGGAAGCGCCTCTCTCAAATACACGACGATAAATCGAAACTTTACGAGACGCGTCCTAGTGAGACACCTGCTCGCAGCAATAGTCGAGCTCGGCTTCACAGTTAAATATTATTAAGAATTTGAAATTCATGTGTGTGTAATCGTAGGTAACTTAGTAAACATAAAATGACTGATGAAATGTGTAAAGAATAAACTAGTGCGAAGCCGTACTTGCTGTTTTACAGCACGTTCCACGTCTCTAATTGTAGCATCCAACTGTGAAATTCGATTAAAAGTTTGTCATAATTTGCTCTTTTGTTCTATGCTTTCTAGGCACCAAAGTGATTCATCCAGTTCAAGAATTTCAGAAGTTTCATTAAAATTATCAGCAAATGAGAAACAAAATAAGAAATAAATAGGATTGGAACTTCATTTCTTATAAACTTCATTTGCAATATTTACGACTCATAACGTCATAACATCATGTATATATCGAATTTTTGACATAATTTTTAACAATTAGACGTTCGTATAAGACTAGATCAATTTTCGTAGAATCTACATTGTCTGTTTCTGATGAAAATCAGAATAATTCTGAGAAAAGGAAGTGCATGGTAGATGCTACGTCATACTTGTCGCTTAGTCGCCTTTTACCAGGACGATAATCAATCCTAGCATTGATAATTCAACGAGGCGTAAGGAAGATCGATAACAAACACCATGTACAGGGTGCGGCAACACAACCTTTTTTCAAAGTGCTTTCCTTAAGTTATTCTTGCTATGATTTCTTTGAGCGTTATCTTGAGATTTACTGATTAGCACTTAAAGATCTTCTCATTGATTAATTTTTTTAACTTAAGCCAAAATTTAAGTGTTCCTAGTTAATGTTGACACGAATTAAAAAGCATGAAGTTGACAACAAGGCAGTAATGAGCTCCATGCTACTATAGGATTCACCACAGTGAAACCAAACAAACGCTTGCAGCAACTTCTTCTCTTGAACATTGAAGACCAAAAATCCAAGAGACACGACATCAATTGATGTCCGAGCTGTTCTCCTGTGCCACACTGCCATCCAGCAGTGATGGTGCTCTGAGCCTTGACACCTCAACATTTAATTGAAATTCTTGAATGTATTGTAAAACATTTTTTATGATTACAAATTGACTAAATAACAATATAATTTAAATGACAGATGTAATGAAGGGTGAAAAATGTATTTCTCATCAAAACTGTACGAAAATATTTTTCGTCAAAATGACGTGAACACTTTTAAACTGAAAGCGCACAAGAACCTAAAATTCGATCAGTGATTATGTAGACGCTAATACTGTGGTATTGAACGAAAATAGCTTAATTTCCAAAGGCAATGCTAATATTTGCGGAAATATTAATACACTTATAGCAATATTGTAACTACGTTTTCAATCAGCATTAAAAATATATTTAAAAATCGGAATCTATCAGAAAATATTCACCGTTTGAGTAACAAACAAAACGAAGCAGTTGTGTTGATAGTACTGTTTTGTACTGACGGAGCATTACCATCACCAACATCACAGTAATATTACCAACAGTAATCTAGTAATACTATCATTACAGAAGTAGTACTATCATTACAGTTTATACACCACCGTGACAGTATTGACACTAGGATTACGATAGTAGTAACATCATCATTAATGTAATAGTACCATTATTAGCGTAACACTAATATTAGAGAAGCAGCACTAATACAACAACAGCAGCATTATGATAATATTAGTACTGGTGGTATAAAGAGCAGCCTGCAAGAATTAGGAACTGCAGGTCAATCAACTAAATGAAAGAAGAGAGTCGTGAGTAGCTTGCTGAGGGTACACAGGCGTGGGTGAGGGAGACATGCGAGAGGCAGCTTTAAATGCAGCCTCTCCCAATGTGCCTATCCCTCCCACTAGACAGGGGCAACACACCCCTCCCTCCCACTAAATGGAGAACACACCATATCCTTCCACCAGATACAGAGGGCACACACCATATCGTTCCACCAGATACAGAGGGCACACACCATATCGTTCCACCAGGTACAGAAGGAACACACCGTAT